>JAGVVM010001010.1:0-52604 GCA_019149425.1 Psidium friedrichsthalianum | reverse complement strand
AATTTGGCCCTCCAGTATCGGAGTTTCCAGAGGACGAGGGGAGTTTTATATGGGAGGTTATTCATTTCTCCATTCACTACGTTATCCGCCCCGCAAATATCTCCGAGTTCAACTTCAGTCTATCCTACAAAAATTTCTCATTCGAAGCACATCCGTTAGCGTGCGCTGCACACAATGCGGCCAATCATCCCTAACCAACCCCGTTATCCAGCTCGCGAATGAAATTCCATACATTTATCTTGAGTAGCTAACTCAAAACAAAACTTATACGAGCCCCCCCCCAAAACTTCCGCGAAGCCAGAATAATCCCCAACGAAACGACACACCGTTGACCAAACACCACCGCAGCTTTCAGTGGGAGCCCGGAGGAGGGGATCCTTCACCCCAAATTTACATAAAAGCGCATAGAAAAGGAAAATATGTATCATTACCAATAGATGAAATCAACCAACCGGTGATTGCAGAAATTCAATATATGGAAATGTGGAATTAAATCCTGCCGAGGAACACAAATTCTCATTATCGTAGGCAGTCATGCCAACGCGCCTCATATCGAAAAGTAAGGATCGCTAAACAATCAAGTAATCATTAAGTAGAATTAAAATAT
Source organism: Psidium friedrichsthalianum (assembly GCA_019149425.1). Lineage (NCBI taxonomy): Eukaryota > Viridiplantae > Streptophyta > Magnoliopsida > Myrtales > Myrtaceae > Psidium > Psidium friedrichsthalianum. The sequence goes on along the minus strand of JAGVVM010001010.1, from coordinate 51,997 downwards.
AGCAAGCAGTGCCACGACGCGACGAGCTAGTTAGCATGATATGGCGACAGGCGTAGAAATATATTCATATCACGCTAGCTGACGGTCAATACGCGAAGGTCCTGGCGAGCAGTAAAAAAAGGCGAGCACAGAGCAAGTGGGGCGCCAGAAAATCTGCAATGCAATACACACTCACAATAAAAGCGATTCCGCGAATCCAGTTACCACTCAGGCGAGGCCCCCGGGATGGCAAACAGGAATAAAATTCACTGTCCCCCATATCAAAAGGGCACCGCTCAACCTCAGCGAAGACTCACCTCCCACAGGCAACGAGAATCAACCGAAGAATGATAACGGGCCATGGAGACAGTCTTAAAATATTTGGCAGAGGCGCGACGAAAAACAGGGAAGTGGGCCCACGCCTTCTGTCAACGTCTGGCATGGGGGAATGTTTCTCTCTATTGGATGAACCAACTTCGAGTGGCTCAGTCATGACAACGGGGGCTAGGGGGCAAAAAATCTCACTTAGATGGAGGGACCAGCTACGAGCGAAAGGGAAAAGCCGATACGGACGAAGGAAGGATCTGCAAAATAGAAGCAGTGCGACGGAAAGCTCTCCCAGACTCGCAAAGGCGAAGATAGGAGGAGGAGGGATCAACAATGACTGTACTGCCCCACGCTCCTGCCGACACCAAGGCTATACAGTTACATCATGAAGAAAGCCAGCTATAAACGTGGGTATTAACTAGAATAAAAGGTGAGTTCCGCCGATTAAAATAGCGTAAGGGAAATCGATGATTGTCTATCACCATGCGGGGCAGAAGATTCAAAAAAAGGTGCTCTCCGTTTGCTGAAAAGGCTGAAAGACCGGGGAATAACACAAACAAAAACAATACTCAAAAAGAAGACTGCGCACCCGGGCAAATTTTCTTTTGTTTAGCGACCAGGACACGATTTCTCCACAACCGGAAGCAGATGGGGCAATGGACCTGAACCATCACTCTAAGATATAATGACAAAGACTCCGAAATCTATGGAAAGAATTAACCAGTGTAGTAAGTTCATATAGTAATCTAAAGATCATCCAAACATAATAACGTTATAATTATATTACAGATACGAGGGCTAAATAAAATGTGAGCGGAGAGGGGTGACACCATGCAATACTAGCACTCTATCAGGTCTCCTTATAGCTGGGGACCCGAATAGATAATGAAAAAACTAGGGCCCTACCCCAGAACCTAGAATCCGATGGAGAAGAAACCTACAAAACTACGAGCCAATTAGACTCTAGATGAAAAGCAGGAAAAAAAGACCCAACAAAAAAAAACTAGACAAAAGAACTCGCTGCAAGCGGCGGTGAAATAAACTTTCCAAAAAGAACATCAAAAAGATTCGTAAAAAGATATCAAGAAGTAAAACCCGAATCAACTTAACACAAACAAGCTTACAAAAAACCACAATATTTACGGGCATCGGAGAGAACTAAAAGACTGGCGAAACAAGCAGCGTAGTCCTAGACAATTTCCACACGTAGCGTAGCTCCCAAAAGAGATTGGACCGTCAGAAGCACGGAACCAAAGCAAACAAAGCCTCATGGCAAACTATGATTTCAACCTAGGTTGAAGAAAGACTAGGGACTAATGCTCGTGAAAAAAAAAAAAAACATAAAAAAAGACAAACCCAGTCCTTTAACAGAGCTTTCCATGAAATGCGAGACTAGGGGGAACCCAATCTATAAAATCCCTTATGGTGATATAAGCGGCAGTAAGATCTAACGGGAATAACATTATCTCACCAATATATGCCTAAAAACCGGTTACCTGCAAATCATAACTGACGTAATCATGGACGTTACTAGTTCCATAATGGAGAGGAGGGGGCACGCGAGGACCAGTTATATATCTGGACTTCTTCTGACTAGGGCGAGGTAAAAGTACTAAACCTTTTTAGTCAAAACTTCCTCCTCGGAAGATAGAATTACGTTTTACCGGTTTGATGCCGAATAGCAGGTAGGGGTTAGGGAAATTGTCAAAACTATTTTCTTTTTTTCCATTTCGTCCACTATTCTCTCCATTAACTTAATTTTGTAGCTCATCTTGAACTATAGGGAAAAGAAAGATAAGAGGACTGGTGGAAACAATCTTCACTTTCAAAAAAGGGAGATAAAATAAAACAGTTTTAAAAGGATGGAATATGAAAGGAGGCTGCGGAAATAATGCAATACATGGAGCAGACTATGGTTACTATCCTTACACCCTTAAATCCCCAAACATACTATTAATAGGCAGATGGAACTATCAAAATATCTTTTCCTTCATCCACAAGTCATATCACATAAAAGATGAGATATGCGCTTGCGAGGACTAAAAAACATGTTCAGCAAAGAAAAGAAAACTGCTTTCCACATTGCCACTTTTAAGTATGTTATGGGACAGGCATATATATCACATCTACAGAAAATGGGCCCCACATTCATATTCAGAGGTAGGTTCCCATTATGGCCAGTTTAACCTAAAACTCCCAACTAGGTCAACATTTTACAATTACATTCTCTATCGTTGAATTCTCTCTTGCAGTTACTTTGAATTGTAATACATTGATATTCATCAATTCATGGACTTAAACGTAGCGAATTACTCATTAAAATTGGTCAAAAACTATGAATTTCTAACAAAAAAAGATTAAAAAAAATGTGGAGACATAAAGATAAAATTGATCATTCTACTTCTCTAAACAATCTAATCTTGAGTTCAAACAAGTCAAGTTTTTGACAAAAAATTAATGTCCAGTTCGTGCTTAGATCGGGAATTCAATCCTACATGGACGCCATGGGGACAAACACTCCAAGAGTAGGAGGGAAATAACTTTATGTAAATAACGCAGAATCCGAAAGGTAAATGATAAGTGAGATCATGGGACTGCGGGACACGAATTTGAGAGAGAAGACTTTCAATCTCAAGAGTTTCTCCTGACGGGCTTGAGAGTAAAAACGGTATGGATACCCTTTATTCCCACTAGCTCTTATGGCGGTTTGCTTACCATTCGAACCATACCATAAGTAATGATGATCTACATTTATGAGGTAATATCCTCAATTTTCTATGGGAGAGCGTGTACATGATAAATTAATACTGTGCAAGGGGATATGAAATTCGAGACCTATTCAACCTAATGTTTAAAAAAAGCATTATGAGGTTCATTAATCATATTCTCTACCTCTAGTTTCAAAGCACTATTTAGTCACTAAAAAGAAACCTAAACAAATCTTGTGGGATCTAATAAACAGACAGATAGAAAACGTGGAAAAAGATGCCATAGGCCATCTATAATCACTCTTTTCCGGGGGACCAGTAATGTAAAACAAAACGATTCATGAATCCATCTCTTGACAAATCCTGTTCAAAAGGCAAAGACATTCTTATCACTTTAAAGCGCTCAAGCACTTCTAATAAATATCTTAGACAATGAGCTATAAAATTGGGTCTCATCCTCTTATTAAATCACATAGTTAAATAAGGCGGATATATTATGTGAGTGGACTAATACAGCTTTTATCTATCCCAACAATAAACATTTCTCAAAAAAAACAGAAAAAATGGCCACATCTTAAAGCGAATTGATATGCATAGAAATTAGTCAAAAAGGAAAAGATCCCAAAGGCTATTCAATAACTAACGTCTCGGGAGCAAAACATACCCATTAACTATTGAATTTGCGAAACACTAAAAAAAAATCCATAGTACTTCAACACTTATCTACAACAGTCCTAGAGCAGTATTTTAACTTGTAGGGAAGCAAAAAGAACTAATTCCCCAGTTGTCAAAAAAAAAACATTGACAAAGGAGAAAAAACATCCTCTAAACGCAAAAACATTGAACTTTTTTGTCACTCAAGCTTATCCATTCCATCTAGTAATGCGTAGGGGTTAACGATACTATTACTGTACCTTATCATTTTGTACAAAACCAGGTTTTCACCACTATATACAAAAAATTCATAACTCCATGCATTATATGTATTATTGGTAACCTATTCGCAGGTGGGCAATCTTCCTAGTGTAAGCTTCATTTAAGCTAGCCTCTAGCTCATAATTCCATGAAGTCTGAATAAAATAAATAAAACAACCTACAACATTCTTATAGACAAAGAAACCCGTCACTCTTCATCGGAATTCCAACAGCTTTCTTAAGACAAAAATACAACCCCTCTCAAAAAACACTATAGCTGTATGATCAAACTCCTTTTATCCCTTAGCCCCAATTCCTGCGAAACTATTTCTCGTGGCCTGTGCCCTAGCGTGAAATACTTGTCGTTGTTAATTAGTGGATGCCTTCTGATCCAAAAATTTTCCTCTAATTTTTTGTAGATCTTCAATCAGTATAGGACACGACATAATTTACAATCCAGAAAAAAGAAATAAGAACATACTCAATAACTCATCCCATCCTCGAACACCTATGATAAGTATTAAAGTTTTCCTATTTAGGGGACGAGCGTCTATTACTCTTTTCAAGATCATTGTTGAATTGTCAGGTGTACCGTAGATTTAAGGAAAAACAAACTACTTAAATCCCTTACCTTGAAAAAATCTTGGTTCCACATCTCATAGAGATAGCTGAGCACTGACTAAAATGATCATACAATGGAGAGGTGAACTACCTCAAAACCATGATTTATTTTAGAATCTTCCATTAACTCCCTCGAGCAGATCGGACCCCACTCAACTTATATCAATCATTAATAGCGCTCGACGAAATCGCCTCGGACTTCTCGGGGACTCAAGTGGGGCAAAGCACTACCCTTTATTAGGGCCTCTCCTAGGGTGAATATGATAAGGATATTGCCCTAAGGTCATATAATCATGTAAAGTAAATAAAACACAAACCTCAATCCCAAAAAACAACCGTATGTTCTTCATGTTCACATTTTTTGTTGAAAAACTTAAGATTACTATCAAAAACTTAAGTGGGTCCCTGTCTAGATTGGAACCCTTCCCAAAACTAAAATAGTGCAAGACCAAATAATCTTTAAGTCAAAAAAAAAAAAAATACTCCAATATCGACTACAAGCATCTAAGTATGTGGATATTGGGCTAGGTTCTAGTTAGTGACACACCGGGCCTTCCAAGCCGCCCACTTGCATTATGCAACAAAAACTTTGCATTTTACTGTATATTATGAACGGAGCATCCCTAAACCCCCTTTCATGACGCATTCCCCCACTTATTAAGATTATCTTAGTATCCTTCCCCAGGAGAGGCGGACCCACATTATGGCGATAAGTGAGTCACACTGTGAATGTTGGTTCATATAGGTTCTTAACTCTTGCAAAAACTTTCTGTAAACTACCTATCACAGTTTATGTCATCCATTCTAAATCTGAGCATCTTACTTTCAGTAGAAAATGCTGTCAAAGGAGCAAGTAGCTATCCGTTGAAGCGCAAAAAAAAAACACCTTTCCCAAGGAAATCGGTATATAGAAAATAAAAAAAAAACCCCCACCAGGGTCCCTCAAAGAAACAAACTGTCAAAAAAACCCTCTGTAAATTTAAAACAATTCGGGGTTCTTTGCGACTCAACATTTTGGCAAAACTGTATCATTCGATCATTTTTACGGTGTCGGGAGGGAATCTAATGACGGATTTCCAAATTCCCTAGGATACGACTATGGACCCAAGGCGTATAATCTCTACCCTGATTATGGCGATAGTCAGAAAAAAAAAAAAAAAAACTCCCACACAACGTCTAAACCAAAAACAAAAAACTTATTAACGATAAAGATATCGGAGGAATTATTCTTAAAGGGTCTTGTTAAGGAAAAAACGCGCATGGGTTAGATCGGTGCCTTCAGGTCTTAAAAAAAAACAGGACCGTCTTGGGAGGTAATGAACTGTGTCCCCAAAAGCACTTATCGTCAAAGAACCAAAAACACTATAGTCGAAAAAAAAAAATGGAATTCAACAAAAAAAAAAAAACATCCTTGACAATATTTCAATTCACATTATTCCATTACACAGGTACAAGGCTGGGGGCCATGGGTTCAAGCTCTAAAAGGCAATGGACTATATAAAAACATCCATAAAATGATTCGCATAATCTTCATTTACAGGGGAAAACAAAACCCACACCGTCCTTTGGGTAATGTATCCTACCTGCCTTTCAATCTTTACATTACTGCATGCGCTGAGCTGCTCCTTTAAGCTCTCCATTCTGAGAGAGTAAAAACACTGCGATTATTTTTTACTCCCTGAGCCCAGTAACGGACTTGCACAAAGTTCAATTACTATTCACTACGACGTAATGAAGATACTGTATCAATTAATGGTAAACTTGTTTTTTACCCGTTCAAATGCTCAATTATATCATACTATGGGCATCTAAATGCAAAGGAAACCCCAATCATCCTCTCTCTCACCCACAAAAACAAAAAACAACAACAAGTGCTTCCCTCCAACGCGATGCATTTATTGGTAGCGAATTCGGGCAATCGTTCTACTTATTCCCATTCTAAAGGGTCTCTGGCATTTTTAGAAAACTTTATTCAATTAGAGTCCTTCAACAAATTGATAAAATCCTGTCATATTATCCTTAGGGGGCTCTCTCACGGAAAAAAATAGGCTTTCGGCTTCCAAGCGGCGACACTCAAACTCAAATTTTTACGAATTAGCTCCACATTACCTTTTCAAGTGCGACAGCTACCTATCCTCGTTAAAAGCCTCCTTGAGAAATCGAAGAAAAACAAAAAACATCAGAGGACAAAATTAGCACCCGAACGATCAAATAGCTATGTCCTAGCTCCAAGCAATCGTTCCGCTCAGATCAACGAATAACGCAAGCGCACTGACACTAGACAAATCCATATGGCATCTATCATAGTAGCACAACGTAGTCAGACCGATATCAAAGGACGAAACAAGGGACTCGAAGGTCTCTCCTTACTCGCTAGTCCCTACACACTCGTATATAGTGCATGACCAAATTACGGATTAAATTGGTATCCACATATCGACCCCTACGACAATCATTCATAACACCATGATGCTATAAATATTACACCTAGACCTAATCCATCCGTCATACTAATATGACATCAAGATCACTAGCTACTACGATAGCCAAAAACTAACAGTAGATCTATCAGAAGTTCTCCTTTCCAACTCGGGTACTCACCTAGAGAGGCAACCTATACTTTAACAATCAAACACTACCTAGAGTGCTTACTGCATGATACAGCTGATGATTGGTGCGTATCCTTCTAACCGGGTGATGATATGCAAACATTAAATTCTAAACGCGTTATTATGTCTAATCTCGTCTAGCGCCAATTCCACGCAAGAAGCTTGCTATCATAACGCAACGCAAATGAATTGCGAATGCTCTATGGATCAAATAAGAATAAGCCAAGTAAATCATTATCACATAAGAAAGAGCAGATCCTAGGATTGCCAAGAGCGAAACTCCACTGCCTCTACCTTTCTAAACATAATGCCAATAAGAACCATTTATTCTTAGAGCTCGAGCGGTGTGAGCAAGCGTATATTTCTAGAGGAAGCCAGCCCCACACCTTTGAATCCATTCGGGATATTTCGATCGAACTGCACGCCTTAGCAACTTAATGTCAAAGTCTAATCTCCTCAGTCCTAATTGGCACCGTGCTGCATAGTAAAAGCATCAGCTCCCATTTCCTACTTGCGGTAGATCGGCGACAATATAACTCGTGCTAACCTTCCACTTAATCGAACACCACGACCGACGTCCAGAGAAGGTAGTATACAGACCATTTCCAAAGTCTTAATCTATACGATGGAGGTGACCGCCCAAGAAAGCAACTGGTTCTATTTTCCCAATTCCATGGGGGCCTCTCATCCCAAAGATATGTGAGGGTCCCATAACATAGGCCACCATACTGTAGATCCAAAGCAGTATACACTCTTCATCATCATCTCTCCAAGAGTCATCTAATGCCATTTCACATATAGCTCGTATAATAATCCTCAATAGTGTAAGAGTATTAATAATGGCCATCAGCCTGGAAGAGGTATCTGACTTCTAGTCCCATCCCGAAATCTCCTTATATATCCTAATAGGGATTTTTTACTCAACATACTACGAGGAGCTACTTAAACAGTAGCTTGCCAAATTCAACCATTCATACGTGCTTCCAATTCGCCCCGCTTACCTTCTGGTAAAGATCGGTAAGAAACTTCTACCATCTTTTCGTTTTTTGCCACTATCTCTAGAGAAAACATTTTATCCATTATGAAGAACAGCCTCATAAAGTAGATACCGATTATTTGCGAGCACGTGACTTGGGAAAACCCTTATCTTGGAATAAGCCCTTCCACCAATCTATTAGCGTTAGCACTTCGATAGTACATGATTAATATATGACAGGGATTCAACTTTATTGTACCTTCCGAATGCATCCCAAAACTTGTGCGAAAGCTGGTCATAACTATATCAATCCAAAGCAGAAGATAGTCTCGCAGAATTCATACTAAACATTGCAATATCTAATCAAAGGTGAACCTTATAAGTAGCTCAAAGGTGTCACCAAATCAAAAAGTTTTGATACAAGAAACTATACCATGATATAGTCAATGCCCCAACTGAATGGAAGTGTCTTAGTACTACAAAATTCCTCACGAATTCTAAGGTGACAATTTTGATGCTATTATATAAGGATTCACACTTGTTGATTAGCAAATTCGCACGTTCTCAGTATGATCTCGAAGACTACTTTCGTTGGATTGAGAAGTACTCAGAAAGCAGCTTTAGACAATCTTTCTCTGGGATGCCCTGGTAAAGAGGACAAAATGCCGTGAATCCCTTTGCTCAATCTATAATTCAACTTCAAGGCCACGCTAATAGGATCGCGTGGAAGGGAATTACACAAGATAAGCGGATTTTCCCTAAAGGCATCGGCTCCAAATCGGACTACCTATAAAGTGAGGCCTTCAATTGGAAAAATCGCTGATCTCTAAGATAGTGCAAAAACAAAGATAGAGTAGAGTATATTCTACCGACGTTATCACAAGGTTAAGACGGCAGAGTTCGGGTCCAGGCCAGTATGCAAGACTTGATTTGCAAGGCACTGTTTAAGTACATACCAGATGGTATAGTAGAAAAAGCATGGGATAAAGTAAGGAGATATTCGAGACATGGACTAAAAGTCGTGAAACTCATCCGTAGCTCAAATTGATACTCATGAACTAGATGAGATAAACAGATCTAGGATTAATAACGATGCTAATATGGAAATGGCTTAAGATGATCTTAGCGCGAGATCATAGACTGAAAGGAAACGCTTTTGATCACACGTATGGCTAGCTTGTTAGGCGACACTCGACCAACTCTACGGTGTAAGACGGACCATGGATGGGAAATAGACAGTTCGTCCCACCTCATTAGGAAAAGAAAAAAAAGAACTTTGCGAAAGGCCTGCATTATACACTCTCTGACGCGGTGTGGTCGATTTAATGTGGAAGGGCATCGCACGAGAATGGTCCCCTACCAAGTAGAATGATGGCGAGCGTGGCCTTAGAAGATGCCAGTCAGCACGAGCCAATTAAGATGAGAATTGCTTTGAATTAGTTGCTACGCGTGCAGTTCTCGAATCGAATAATTCCGATATCAGGGCATGTGCAGTTGGGGCTGGCCTCACTCTAAGAATAACCATTACTTAGACCGCAATCAAAAAAAAGGTTACATGCAATACGTAAAGAAAGGCCATGGCGTTGCAGGATAGCTCTAGTTCAGATCATACGCGTACTGTCTTATCTTATGTGATGCAATGCATGCTATGCTTATTTAGATCCGACAGAGCATGCACCTTCATATTGTCGTTCTCGAACAGTTTGCGAATGGCCTGGACATTGAAACTAAAACGGCTTTAGAATAATGATTGCTATATCATCACCACCCTTTAAAGGATAAAATGCTAATCTCTATAGGAGGATTTAGATTGCTAAATCGCATGGTGGCAGGGAAAAAAGATGAATATCGTGGTTTTAGTATTATGGCTATGTATGATTTGATGTAATAGTCTAGGATGGACATTGAGCTTAGTAAAGCAAAGGTTATGATGGATTGCTACCAACTTGATTAGACAATGTGTCATCCAATTTATCCCAAGTGTCTGGTCAGCCCATAGATACACGAGTGTGTAAAGAGAATCGAGAATGGAACCGGATCCCCTCAGATTTCGACTTGCAGGTGAAAATAAGTTTGTTACATGAAAGATGCCAGGTTCTAATTACTAAGTAGTCTAGGTGGAATTGATTCGTTGATGAGGAAGGAAACCGCCAGGCTAGAGGAAATAGCTATAGTGCTCGACAATTTCCCTGATGGTTTTCTCTCAGGGAGGGTTGGAAGCGTACTTCACCGACTTCCGTACCATGGAGATTTGACCACGTTGGAATAGGGCAATGAGAGAGATCGTATTGATGTTGGACCAGTTGGAACTGCAAGCCAATCTACTAGAGCTCCCTATAGATAGTGACATTTCATCCAGAGTGAAGCTAATGCAAAGTTCAATGCAAGACTAATGGATAAGAAGATTCATTCGGACCCTCAATTCAAGCATCGCCGTGGGGCCAGCACTTGTGTTGTTTGTGAGCGCCAAGAAGGACGAGGCCGTCATTGCCATTTTAATGCATGATTATGACAATTGAACCAGGTGAAACCATTAAGAACAAGTATCTATTACCAAGAATAGATGACTGTTCAATCAATGCAAGGAGTTAGTGATCAGTGTTCTCCAGATCATAGACTTAGGACAGAGCTACCATCAGTTAAGAATTAAGAAGGAGCATACCAAAAGACGTGTTTCGTATGAGATATGAACATTATGAGTTTATAGTCATGCCATTTAGACTGACCAATCGCCCCAGCTACTCTGTCATGGATATCGATGAATTGATGATTCAAGGATGTTTGGATCAGGTTCGCCAATAAGGTGTTGTAGCATTGTACGATATCTGTATACTCGAAGATGCTTTAAAGAACATGAGCAACATCTAAGCATCGGTTCTTACAGGACCCTAAGAGGAATACTCACTTATGGTTAAGTATAGGTAAGTGTGAGTTTGACTCAAATCGGGCTAGAATTCTTGGTCATATCATTCTAGGGAGGAAGTCAATAGATCCGGACAATAGATCGATTAGACTAGTTCGCCAAATTGCAAGACCGATAGTTAATACAGAGGTTTGCAAGTTTTACTAGGCCTGGTGAGGTTATTATAGACGATATCGTGAAGGTCCTTCACGATAGCTATCCTTTGACGCGTCTACTAAAGGAGAAAAATTTGAATGGATAGACAAATGTGATGAAGGAGTTTACCAAGAGTTCTAAGTTTATAACATAAATGACCACACCAAGTGTTGACGATATTTGCATATGCGTCTCGAGTAGGATACGATGATACTCATAGTGATGCGTTCAATGGAAAGAGCGTTAGGATGCGCTTCTAATACAGTAGCAAAAGTGTTAGCCATATGCATCGTCGTCAATTGATGGCCTCACTAACTAAAACTACCCAGAGCACATGATTAGAGCTTCGTAGCAATTTTTTTTTACGATAAAGCATATAGGATGCCACTATTTAGTTGAAAGGTTCCAGATCTACATGGAACATTAGCGTTTGAAGTAATTATTTTCACAAAAAAAATTGAACATGATGACAACGTTGTTGGATGGAGTTACTTAGGATACTGACTTGCAAAATGATATATCACCCTAGGAAGGCTAAATAAGGTCAGTGCTTGCACTTAGTCGAAAGTCTGAGCATAGCAGCATAATGATGATCAAAGGTGGGTCTCTGATCGAAGGAGTAAGAGATTCAAAATTCATAGTTTGAGGTACGTCACCTCTCAGTTACTAGCTATCCTTGAGAATTGGACCAAGATTCAGGTGACAGAGATTAAGTTGTTAAATCTACGGACCCTCTGGACAGTCAAAAAGATCTTGAGTATAGACGCGTCTATATAGCGAAACTTAACTTTCAAGGTATTCGAGGAGGGGATATTGAAGTTTTCATGGAGATTAGTACATCGTGCCTAATGATGAAGAGATAAAAGAGGGAAATTTTATCAGAGCTCACTATACAACTACAGTATTCACCTTAGGCAGACACGAAAATGTCATTAAGGATGAGGGCTAAGGGAAAAGAGAGTTCATCAACAGCAGTTTTGAGAGGGTGTGCGTATTAAGAACTGTTTGATCGATGAGGTGTTCTACGAATGTTGGAGTGATAATTATGATTAATTTGATTAGCTTAAGCAGCAAGAGGCTTACACTAGGAACCACTGCCAAGACCAAACATCATAGACATGGAGTATGATTTTAGGGAAAAACATAGGTATGTTACAAAAAGATCGACACGAAGTATCAGTACTACCTAACGGCATATAATGATAATATAATTTATGGACAAAGTCAATCTAGGAGATGGTTTTCCCTTGTCATGTGTGACAAAGGGATAGTTCCCTATATTAAAAATCTCTAGGACTGTGTAGAAGTTGAAGTACTGGAGATTTATTTTTCCCAAAAGTCAAAGTTATGGTATGTCCATTATATTAATGCATTGAGTTTGTTATGATATTTATAGCCATATCAATGCTTAGTAGCATTATCGTGAGAATGTATGTTGGATAGATAAAAGATAGCACACTCACTAAATTAATCGCCTTTATTTAATAGTGATAAATAGAGATGAGACAATTTTAAGCCATTGTATAGATGATATTAGAGCTTGAGCTTAAAGTATAAGATGTTGCCTTACAGATTGTCAAGATGTCATTATGTATTATGTCAGAAAGTGAAATGCCTGCATTTTCACTTATCTCTTTATTGTCAAATGTGAGTTGTTGATAAATGCTTTGAATAGAGTAGATTAATGAACTCAAGTTAAACATTAGGTATGTCTGAATTATCATCTGCACAGTATTAAGTTGAAAGACACGCTCCATGAAAATGAGAAAATTACCCTAATATGTATCTCATTACTATGTATGCATGAGACGACCAGTAAGAGCTAGTGGAAGTTATCATCTTAACTTTCAAGCATATGAGACTCTTGAGGATAAAAGCTCCTCAAAATTGTCCATTCATGACTCTTACTTACTTTCAAGATTCTATTCAGTATTCTGCTATCTTAGGAGTCGGTCAATGTATGAGATTTGTGATTCGATCTAATAGAACTTTTAGAAAATGAGTGAACTAGAATGAAGAGGTTTAAGAGAGAAGATGGAAGATCAATTTATTTTCTCATGTCACATTTATCATCTTTGTATTCCGAGTTGACCAATATGATTAATTGAGCTTAATCATGATTATGAATAAAGTACAAGTCATCTCAAAGAGATCAAGGGCAGATGTAATGTAAATGTGACTAGTTGATTTAGGGTAATTTGCATATGAGACCTCAATATGAATTAATGTGCCCATTTTGAGTGATATATACTCCCAACATATGATGGGGCGCAATGAGCTCTTGCTAACATGTAAGTCGCACGAATTTAATTATGTATGAAACCTTGTAACGAGAAGAAAGAATTTTGATAGTCATCATGGCTAGTAAGAGGATGCTTGGATTTCATTAGGTTGATAGGGAAGTACCATAGTCTAGACCCATGTTGATTTCCAGCCTCTTATCCTCTTAGGAACAGTTACTCCTTGAAAGTAAGAAGTTCACGTCAATTCCTATATTCAAGATGAACAAAGAGTTTATGGTGAGAGAATAGTGAAGAAAAAGCAAAAAGTTTGACAAATTTCCAAACCCCCACTCTCGCAGTCATTCAAACGGAAAAACGATCCTCTCGAGAGAATACAAAGGGTACATTTACTCATAGAAATCATAGGTATGTCTATCATATGATTATACTCATTTCCGATCAGTGCAGTCCAGTAAATTTTAGGGCATATGAATTCCGTACTATAATCGCTAAACACAATAGAGATTGTCCCTTCAAACATGAGTGTTAAAGAGCACTGGTTTTTCACGGAGCATGTCCCATTTTCAGAGTGAAAAGTTAGTTTTGCCACCTTGTAAGCTCGTGATCAAACACCTGTTACTTACTCACCCTAAATTAGCCTCGATTAGCTTTATTTATATCTTATTATTTGCAAATTTAATTTTAATTTTTGAGTGTTTCCACCGTACACAGCTAATATGTCAGTTGGGCAGTTCCCTTTACACAATTGCTATAGTTGAAGGAGTCCACAAATAAGATTAGTGTCATATTTCATCGGTCAAGCAAATAAAAAGAAACCAAAGGTCATCTGTCTTCTTGCCTTCGTATGTATAAATATATATATATATAATATATATAATTCAAAACGCAAAAAATAAATACATCTAAGATATCACACCTCCTCAACAAAAGTAAAAAGGGAAAAATTCTCCAAAAAAAAAAAATTGCGGGCGTAGGCATTTTTCCACCTTCAGCAAAACGGACTGCGCATAATTGAAATTCTGCACCCGCATGTATGAACATCATGATGTCCATAATTATCGCGAATAATCCCTTTATTGAATAAAAACCCATATATGATTAAAACATGTAAAAGCATATGGGCAGATGGCAACATGTATTGTCTCCCACTCTTAGTGACCTTAATCATCATACTTTCATCATCCTCTCAAATCGCTCCTTTCCAGCCTAAAAGGATTGCACAACTTCGTTCAGAACATTAACAAACCCAAAAAACCAAAAAGAAATGAAATCCAACCACTGACAGATGGGCCCACATTCCTTTCGTCCGACTCAAAAGTTAAAGACGCTCGCCGGTTAAACATCATCGGATGTCGGTGGGAGGAGTGCCTGAGTGAGGGACGGCTTGATGTGCAGGGATTCCTGTTGCTCCGGGGGTCCTGAGTGGACTGGATCGCGACCTTTTGCTTTGCAAATTTGCCCTCTTCGCTTTTACCCCACAGGACCAGGTAGAGACCTACTATGATTAGCACCGCACCAATAATCCTGTGGACTTCAGAATTAATGAGTTAGCATTCATACTTTCATTCTTCCATAGCAAAAAGAACCTTGTATTCTCAGGACTTCTCCATTCAATATGATTGGAGACACGTAAATACTATGGAATGATCATATCTTCATGCTTATAAATTGAGGAGTCGTCACTAAACGGGGTGTTTCCGTTTAATATTCGTTAGGTGATTGCCTTCCGAAGTTGGTTCACGAAAGTTTTTGATGCACAAAATGTGGATCATTCGAGCGAAGGGTTAGGGATGATGGCGCATGCAGGCCCCAACGATGCATGATTGGAATGAAAGATGAGATGGGAGAGAAAGAGAATAAAGAATACCCTCCCAAATAGAACTCCTCGCCTAAAGCGACGGAGGCCATAATTGCGACGACGAGTGTCTGTACAGGTTGGTACACGGCGACAAACACTGGACCGCCTTTGTCTATACACCATATCTGCACTGCGAATGCTATCCCTGATGCCACCACTCCCTGCACATTTTTATTGTCCATCAAGAAAACTTGATCTTGTCAATATCGTAATTTCAAGGCTTGAAGATAATTTTTCCGTCATAGAACGGACCTACTACAAACAAATAGAGTGAGAAAATAAGATACATGGTAAATTACATAATTTTGTTTTAAAACTTTGTTGGATCTCTGTGTATGAACTAGTGTTTTTCTTTCTTCTTTTTTGCAACATGAAACTATCACCAAGTACTTTTCAGTATGAGCGACCAAAATGGTTTTTTAACTGACAAAATTAGTACATCTTGGCTTTTGAACTAATTGCATTTCCTATAGAGCCCTTCATGTGCTCTCTCCAAATTATTCAAATGAAACAGCCAACTTATTCAACAAATGCTGAGGTTCGTTAACGTCACGGGAATTGCAGATGTGCTTAAAAAAAGAAGAAATTGTTTCTAAAAAGAAATTCCCTGCAAGGCCTAATATGTTGCCCCAAAATCCTGCATCAATGAATGTGCTCGGTTAACTCACCGCTTACGATCCCAAAAAAAACTCACCGCATAGAAGACGCTGAAGAGCTCTCCACCACTGTGAATGAGCCATGCATGCGGGTCTCTCTCCGTGAAAGCAGCTATGATCAAGAACTGTAGGAGCCCGAAGAAGCAAGTGTACGATGTGACCGAGAGACGGGCTGGGTATTTCTTGAGGACCGGGGTCTGCAGCACGAGCCAACCGGACCAGGAAAGGCAGTGTCCGATCAAGAAGATGCAGCCCAAGGTCCAGTTCTTGCCTTTCGCGTTGCCTAAGGATAGGAACATGCTTGCGTATCTTGTTGGCCCATGGAGGGGCGGCGCCGGAGTGAATATGGCTGGTCCCTTGTAGAGGTGATAACTGATGCGCCAGCGACGCAGAAGAAAGTCCCGGTGACTTTGGCGATGCCATCTTTTCGGTCGAGCCGAACTTGTTCTATTCTGAATGTCACGTTAGGTTTTTCGGCAAAGAAAATATTAGCTAACTCAACTATGTGATGGTTTCTTTATTTCATGAATATTACGGATGGTAAGTATCAAGCCAATTCAACTCAAATGAGGTTGATGAGAATCGAGATTTTTATTCCCCAGAAGCTTTATCAACAGTTATGTACTTTTTCTCTTCTTTTCCGAGTTCCTTTCGTAATTCCCTTTTGAAGAAGATGGTCCCTTCTCTCTCTCTCTCTCTCTCTCTCTCTTCTTCTCTATTACGGATCCAGGTTTGTTCCATTTCCATGAGCTGTTGGAATTCTCTTCTCCAGAGTTTCTTTCAGTCTCATTCGACCAATGATTACTCTCCAACCCAAAAATAATCCCCAAAGGTCCTAAAGAAATTACTAAGATGTAAAAGCAAATTATATCGTGCAGGGAATGAATTGAAGAATCTTGGGCCACTGGCTTAATTAAGTAGGATTCCATTGTACTTCGTTGCATCATGTACGGGGGACATGCGAGCTTAAGGATGATCACCTGAGTAGGGCAGCCATGAGGAATGTAATGGCTGGGACAGAGTTCTGGATTGCTGAAGCAAAGGTGGGTGAAGTGTTGTCCAAACCCATGAAGTAGAATCCTTGGTTTGCCGTTATTCTGTTTCAATATAATGACCACACAAAAATAAAACGAAATCGTCCCTTATAAACTCCAATTTTATATGCCAAAATGAAAAGAAAAAACAAGTTTACTGAGGATGTTATATTGCTGCGATCACCAAATTGGGAGAGAAAAAGAAGAAGAAGAAGGTCGTACCCGACTAGGGCAAGGAGAAAGAACTGCACCAAGAATTTAAGAGTGATCCCGGGCCTCTCTTTCCTGGACACCGTAACAAAATGTGATAAGCATGTGAATGAGTCCTAAGTATGTATAAAGAAGGTGTAAACATGGGGGATTTATCATAAACCATTTAAGATCTGAACTGATAGAGAAAAAAGGGTGCTTGTTGAAATGATTTCCACAAAATGGAGGATAGAAAATTCAATAAAAGAGGTCCTTAAATGACATGAGCGCGTACTTTTCAAGAAAATAAGCGAAAGGGAGAAGGAGGAGCAAGGCGATCATGTTCCTGTAGACGATGAAGACGATCTTGCTGATGCCCATATTAAGGGCGGCTCTGGACACCACATGGAAGCCGGCGTAGCCGAATTGCAAGGCCAACATGGCCATGTGCAGCTGGAGCCGCTCCGGCACAGAGCACCACATTCTTCTAGAGCCACTGGGCACCGTGTCGGCCATCGAAAATATGGGGCTCAACAAGCTCAATTGAGAAGGGTCGAGTGAGAGAGCGGGGTGACGAAGATTAGGGGCTAGGTAGATATAAATACTGAGGTGCATATAAGAGAGAAAGAAAAGAGCAAGTTCTTCGCGCGAAGAATTTTGGTCCCACGCATGGGGCCTGAAGAGGGATGTTGTGTATAAGTCTAAAGAAAGTAGTCTCCAATTAATAAATGGGCAGGGCATTTACAGTTCTTGTATGACTAAATCCACTAATTTTTTTTCCTTCTTAGTCACCATATGAAATTTAATGTGGTGAAACCCATATTTAATTACTTTTTATCATTTTTTAGATGGCAGGGCATTTACATTTCTTGTATGACTAAATCCACTAGTTTTTTTTCTCCTTAATAACCAAATGAAATATAATGTGGTGAACTCATATTTATGTACTTACTATGTTTTCGTAAATTCTCATATTTTCATGAGAGCTACTAGCATGACCGTCTGATGGTGTGGTGATCCAAGAGCAGGCACAAAATTTTCCTTTTTCCAACACAAGCACATGGGAATTTCCAAGCAAAACACAAATTTCTTTCTCTCTCATGAAAAATATGTGGCTGAGGTTGATCGTCCATTTTCCAAACTAACGGCACAATTATGTAAGCATTTTTCTATTTTAATGTGGGATCTAGTTTCCATGATTAAGAATATCGCATAAACTTAATTTTTTCTGCTCGTTTTTTATTTGGTATTGTGTAATTTAAAAGAACTATTTGTGTTGGATATTTCAACAGTTTTGAAATATTTTAAAGTAATTGCTTTGATAAAAGTTATGACCACAATGAAAGTCATTGTTACCTTAAGGGTTGTATAATGGTTATATAATGACTTTTGAACAGTCATTTAATGGCTTAGATTTGTAATATTTGATTTATTTTTTCATAAACTATCCATTATTTTACAACAGCTTTGTAATGACTTCTTAATGGATCTCTCTTTCATTCGAATATACACTTCAAACCACATTCCTTTGAGAGTTTTTGATTGAAAAAGAGAATTTTCCTTTACATATCTTTTATGTATTTGCTAGGCTACACACATCACATTGTTTATGTTCCTTCTATTATTCTTTGTGGAGTAAAGAAGAAGGTTTATTGCATCCTAGGAGGACAGCTGCCAGAGCCTATCGCATTGAGTTTTGAACTCCTAAGGGCGAAATTATTATTGAGGACAGTGATTGCAGGCGTCAAACAATTGATCTTATTTTGTCGTCCTTTTCGACATATTTTTAACAATTCTATTTTTTCATGTTATCCAATATTTTTCCAGCAGTTTGTACCCTCTTTTTCCATGTTTTTCTTATGTCTCTGTACAAAGGAAGAGAGAAATTTCCAACAGATGTAGTTCTCTTCCATGCTGTCGGGTAAATTCATAGGTTAATGGTCGAAGTAGAGTCTAGAAAATTGTGGTCATAACCGACGTTTAACAGAATCATATGTTTATAATCTTTTTTTTTCCTTGTGTATATTGCTATCAATTTCTTGTCGATTGTCTTTATATACGTATAATGAGATGATAGGATGAAACAATTTTTTTTTAAATATTTGCCCAAACAAAATCACAATTACATTCCCCAATACGAAAATTTAAAGATTCAATTTAATTAAATCAAAACTTTGGATAAAATGAACAAAAAAATACTAGTTGAATTCCATTTATTTTGGATTGACAAACACTGATATCATTCATGGCGTTTAGGGAAAAAAATCAAGGTGCTTTAATGTGCATAACTGTCTTTATGTCATTGCTTTTATTGTAATTTTATATGAACCTATGACGTCTTACTTTTGTTTAAATGTGTCTCTCCAAATGTAGGAGTAAACACCAAACTTTTAGATATAGTACATGAAGAGATATGATTTTTTTTTTAACCTACATAACTAAAATATAACATATTCGTCAGGAAAGTGACCTTTTGAGGTAGGAGTGAGAAGAACTGAATGTTGTTATAAGTTCAATAATAAAGAAGTTTTGAATTCGAAGGAAAACAATAACAGGAAAATAACTAAATTGAAGAAACTGTGCAAATATGGAAATAATTAAAGACAATTTGTTTTCTATCTAGTGAAAAATGAGCAGAGTTAATCATATATGAGGTGAAAATAGCTCTACCCTAAATAAATCATGGATCTCATATGTCAAGAGATAGTGACATTCACCTAAAGTCTCATGGCAAAAGAAGGGTTTCCACATAGTTTTGGATTGTATTTGACTCCATTCGATCTAGGGTTATTAGTTTCAAAGTGGTTAAGTTTCAAACCTATGACCTACCATGTATGAGCTAGTTCCCAGTTTTTGAAATCAGGTACCAACCCTGCTGACTTCTGGAGTAGAAAATCATTTGGAAATGCAATTTCTAGAGCAGAAATCCGTATAGTTATGTAGCTCATTTTTTTTACTTATGGAGTATTTTTTTTGCTTCAGAAGTAGTTTTGGAGCTAAATGAAAAAGTAGAAAAATGATTTACTTTTTTTTAGAAGTAGAAAAATCAACTTCTGCTCAGAAGCAAAAATAGAAAAATTAATTTCTAACCAGAAATTAATTTCTAGAGCATAAGTGTTGCTATGCGCGCCCTTGGAAACCAGCCCAGAATAAAACTGACCGGATGCAAGCCGTCTAATAAGGGCTATATTTTCCACCATCTTTAGTTGGAGAAGTTTTCTGATTAATAGATTGTGACTACACATCACTCATAATTGTTAAGTTGAGTTTTGCATCCATTCGAAACGCACGAATCAGAAGCCTGATTCCTCCGATCAGGAATGAAGATAAAGAAAACTCTATAATAATTGCATCAAATACTAACGAATTGTATCAAGCTAGTACTGCATGTTCAATTTGGCAAATTCTTTCGTGATTGTTTGCACAAAAAAATGATCGATTTTTTTGTTATGTAATAGACTTAGTCAATAAGAACAAAATTTAATAATGTTTGAATATAATTATCGACAACATAATGAATTGTGAATTTGAAGGAATCAATGAAAAGTAGGGTCGACAATTTTGGATGCAATTGTTGAAGAAGTAACCGTCAACGAAATGGAGTTGAAGACACTGTCGACATAACCATTAATGTAATGGAGTTGAAGAAGCTGTCAATCTAGTGGAGTCAAAGAAACCATTGATGTAACTGTTTAGTAAGCATTTGTAACATCTATTTGTAACTTCCCTTTGTAGCATCTATTTGTTACCTCTATTTGTAACCTCCGTCAATAACCGTCAATTGTAATATTTAAATAGCCACATCATACTCTTTAGAAACCCCTCAGCACAAATCAGTCAAATTTACTATCTTTATCTAAATTTCATGTACTGTGCTTTATTTTCCTTAACTCTAAATTTCATATTTGCGTCATCAGTTAAATTTCAGTAGGTGTCTCTATCTTGGGTGCTATGTCATAGATTAAATTCCGGTGTAGCATCATTACATAGTCAAGCTTTAACATCAATTAAATTTCGGCAGGGTCTATCTACATTTGGTTCATTTGCAACAATTGTACTGCACAATCCTTGCTGCCAATTAAGTTCCGACACGGTTTGTGTTTGTCTAATACTTTCGAAATTCAAGTTGTTGATTCTCCTGTTTGCTTGGATATTTTCTATTCAAAGTTGCCACAAGACTTGTTCTCCTCTAATTAAAAACTGAAGAACAACTTTCAATGAAAAACATTTTTGTCATGGGAGAAATTTAGGCAAAACATTTTTTTGGCACACCTAGTGGAATCAATGTGGCTCACTTGAGGAGATATGATGGTACATATGAGGAATCAACCCATGTGACCTAGGCAATGCTTGAGGTTGTGCCACCTCAGGCGAGGCTAGCCAGCAGCCGATTTGGCTCACTAGCCACTTGTCAGTGGATCGTCGGTAGTTGAGGCCTTTGCCAGCAAATTAGGATTTTTGAGGACATTCTCGAAATTATGAAAGCTAAGTGAGGTCAAAGTTGGAAAGAAAAAGTATCAACTTGCATTGTGAGAATGCTACTTTCCAATGTAGCTCTAGACCCACCTTGGGCCATGCAATTGCATTTATCTAAAGTTCTCTAAAAAGTGAACCAAAAGCCATTTGCATTTGACCAAGGCACTTTAGAGCCCCAAAACTCATTCCAAATGCTAAACAAAATAGAGCTTAAGATGAAACCAATTGGGAGAATCTGTGATTTGAACACAATATATTTCATCCATATCAAGTGTTTAACAGTCAAACCCCACCTTCACCTATTATAAGATGCGCTTCCATTTATGAAAATGATTATTGTACTAATATATACACACTAATGGGTTAAATAATTCAAATATTTTTCAATGGATTAGATCTTAATAATGAGGTACAACGTCGACCATTATTTCAATAGAAACATATCCGACCCATTTTGATTCATCGAGAAGGAGACCCCTCAAATAAAAGCTTCCACAGATGTTATTGATGATCATGCACCAAATCCTGTACTGATATATGTGTTTCAAAACGATATGCACATGCATGAGTTCTCTTTCTCCCTTAGAATTATTTCCGTTTGCTAGCCAATCTAAGAGAGGCCCTCAAGAATCAACATGGTAGGACAAAAGAAGACTACTCAAGTGGACTTCTCTATGAAATATATCATTCTCTATGTAATGAAGAGAAAAGAATGCAGCATGCCACATGAGCATGTACATGTAAAGATTGGGAGATAATTATTTAAAAAAAATCATAATCTTATTATATGACGGCCCAATCAGTCTTAAACTTTTTAATCATGTCAACTTATTCCTAAACATTTTTAGGATTGGCTAATGTAGTCATTCTAACCGATTTTGGCCTGAAATCAGTTATGTGGACACCGGCCTTTCTCTATTGATACATAAATTTTGGCAACCATATAATTATTCATTTCATAGAAAAATTAGGGCAAAAGGACATTGGAAGTGCCAAAATTTGTGTACGACACTCTCACTTTGATGCCAAAAATTTTAACCGACACACTTAAGTATCAAATAAGAGAAAAAAAACCATCACTTAAGTACAAACAGTGAGAGATTCCTACCAAAGTGATTAGATGACATTTATTATTAATTTTTTAGTTTAAATTATTTTAAAAAAATTGCCACGATTTAATATTACGTGGCAATATTTTAAAATATTATTCCATGTGGAAAAATTTTTAAAAAATAAATTAAACTAAAAAAAAGCTAATAAAGTTTTAAAAAAAAGTTTCGAAAAGGGGTTTGCGATTGTAGCAGTGAGTGCTTGCACAACCCTCATCGCCGCCGCCCCACCATCAACTACAATGGTTGGTGAGGGTAGGGGATGGCTGGCGGGGGTCGCCAAGGGTGACCGCAAGCGAGGTCTCGCCAGGTCGGCGGGGCCTGGCCATCACTAGGAGAGATTAGTAGTGCTTGGTTGTCGTTGGGTGAGGTTAGCCTCGCCTAAATTGAGGTCGAGCCTTCACCTGCAATTAGTGGGGTCACCAGCCACTGGCCAGGCTCAGCGACCCTCACCGGCCATCTTCCATGCTCATCGGCCATTATCAACAGCGGTGAGGACTATGCAAGCCCTCGTTGCTGCAACCTTTGCATTTTCTTTTTTAACTTTTTTTGTGCTTTTTCAGCTTATTTTGTAATTTTCTAATATTTTTTTCAACTTTTAGCTTTTTTTATTACTAACTGGGATCCTCCAATGAGTCCCATGTATGATTTTTGACAAAGTTCATCAGAGTTAGCACTCAAATAATCATTTTTCAAAAAAAAAAATTGGCCCATAAAATAGTGCAATAGAGATAAAAGAAATATATTTGGAAAAGGAGCTTTTGAGCTTAATTAGCACTTTTTGTACTAAGCCCAAGGGAATACAAAAATTCGGCAGTGCTTTTCAATTTATTATATAGAGGTCGAAATTCTTTTGAGTTTAGTTAGAATTTTTTTGTACTAAGCCCAAGGGAATACAAAAATTCGGCGGAGCTTTTCAATTTATTAAAAAATCGGCCGACCTTTTCAATTTATTATAATAGTGGTCAAAATTCTTGTTATATATTATCAAATCTTGCATTTTCCCTAAAAAATGCAAGATAAGAAGAAAATACCCTAATTTCTTGATAAGGATTGTCACATTATTTAGAATTGGAAATTAAGCAAATCCTAAACTTGCAAGGTACCCTAATCACATTCCATTTAAGCATGGGTTCATACGAAATTACAGATTTTTTGGGGGTTGCAACTACAAAATAGAAAGGAAAAAGGGCAAGCAAGAGAGCACCAAAAAAATGAAAAAACACACACATACACGAGCTCTCTCGCCGGCGGCCCCCAGACAAATTTCGGCGCGCAATCTCACGAAAATAACTAGTACGCATTATTTGTTGACCATTGGATCGCACTAAAATTTTGTGATGAGTACAAGAAAGATATTGCTCTTGAGTTTGTCTAGTGGGATTGATGATAAAATATTTGGAAGTATGTCTTTGATGGAGAGAACCGAACGCATCGGACCTGTGGATCAAGATCTAGAGATCCCTTTGTGATGTTCATATTCCCTGACATTGTTGTCCCCATCTCTTGTCGTTCTTGGCCAGTTATTGCAATTAGGCGTCTTGTACTTTGATATTTTGCATTATATGCTTGACAAATGAAGTTTTGATCTTTAAGACCTAAGATCAAATCTTCATTACCCTTCTTTCCTATTTTGAATGTGATCAATATTTAGTTATGTGGGTTTATTTATTGCATGTTCTCAATTTTGGAAACTTTCCTATTTTGAAAGACACAAACATTGCATTGCAATCCTACTTGAAACACCAAAGTTGTGATTGGTATGGGCTGGGGATAGCTCACACTAAATGTAAGCTTAGTAATTCATTAACTTTCTCTTGATGCTCCCCTTTAGGAAGGCCACGACACCAGCTCTGACATGGACGCTAGCAATCCTACTTGTGCCACATAAGTCAATCAATGTCTATGTCAACAATTCTAGCCAAAATTAGCTAGAATGACTAAATTAGAAAATAGTCAAAATGTTTATGGCAAAATTGAAAGGTTTAGTATTAAATTGGTTGCCGTATGATACGTTTAGGACTTTTCGGACAATTTTACCTAAATGTTTGATACCGTTTTCTTTCTTACCTAGAAAATGTTATTACATGGTAGATAGGATACATCACGGGGACCAACATTATTTTAGCCATTAATTATGCGGGTCCTATTGTGGTATATGATCACAAATATAAAATATTCGAGTCTCATCTTTTTCATTTAATTTAAACTGTGCTACGCACGTCATGATATCTTGTACATCCATTGATCGATTCTGTGGCTCGTCCATCTATTCCTAAGACTACCTTATTCATGAAATCTACTATTTATATGCTAGACGGTTAAAAATCGTTGAGCTACCAATATAGACGCCAACCAGAATGTACTATACTTGTCAGCTTCGCACCGTATGAGTGGCGCCTCTATCTTCATTACACGTTAACAACCTCGTGGATGAAATAGAATTTTCTTTTAGCCTTTGGAAAAGCAAGACACAGATTACTTTTCATATTGATTTTTCTTTCCTTTCTCATTTAAGTTTTGCTTGTTTCACGAAAAATAAATGAATTGAAAAATAATTTCAAAAAAATAAACTAGAAAAAACGAATGAACTAAAAAAATTTCAAGGTTTACGAAAATATTTAGATAAAAATTGTTGACGACCTTTTTTAATTGGCTAATTATTTCAAGTGAAATAAGAAATTATTTTTTTGAAAAATATTTTTTAAATCATTCATTTAACTTTAAAAAAAAACGGAATCTAAGTTCTTTTGAGACTTGCAAAATTGAATGGACTAAATGGATGAGTAATTATGATGGTCCCACTCCTGTCGATGTAACCATTATGTTAAAGACGGATGATTATGTTGCTCGTGCTAATGCATGTTTGATATTCTTGCTAAACACACTAATTTCACTTTCCTCTCTCCCGTAAAAGAAAGATATGAACACTTCTTTTTACAATGGGCACCTCTCTCTCTCTCTCTCTCTCTCTCTCTCTCTCTATCTCTCTCTCTCTCTCTCTCTCTATTATGCATGCTTCTTATGATGAGTCCCCTTCATGCTTAGAGAGCTTCGTACGAAACTAACATTTACAGCTTGTTAAATTGAACAGCATCAAATGAGCCGTGCATTTTCTGTTTCAGTCGACCAACTTTGAGCCAAAATCACGGGAGAATGAGTTGGTCGACTGCTGGATTGCAACTTTACAGAAGGTGCACGACTCCATTAATGGGTGTCGCAGCCCGGGATATCCGGACGGTGGGTGGTCCATA
Source organism: Psidium friedrichsthalianum (assembly GCA_019149425.1). Lineage (NCBI taxonomy): Eukaryota > Viridiplantae > Streptophyta > Magnoliopsida > Myrtales > Myrtaceae > Psidium > Psidium friedrichsthalianum. The sequence continues at coordinate 25,985 of JAGVVM010001010.1, read as the reverse complement.
ACGGTCGGCCAAATGGATTGTTGAGCCCATTTTTAGAGAAGTGGATGAGCTTTGGCGTGGACCCTCCCAGGCCCGTACCAAATCGCGATGGGAGATTTTTTTATATTGAGTTCGACATTTGTGTGGTCGAGTGACAAGTGCAACATGTACATGCCAATGGAGTCGCCACCAATCATTTTTTGGATGGTAGATTGGAAACCCTACTGAGCAGTTGGGAGAGTCCATCAACTATACGGAAATGGAGAATTTGGGTTTGGGAACTTAATTACACCAATATTTCCATTGACGCCCTTTCGGTACCTAAATTGATTGATTTTTCTAACTATGATTTTTCTGTAGGTAACTTGGGGTAAGGAAGGTTCTAAAATCTAAGGTTTCATGCAAATGAGAATATCTAATCATAACAATCACAATCAGCAAAAGTAAGTGTGCAAATCAAGGAGTCAAGAACATATGGATAAAATGCATCAAATCAAGATATTCCACCCCTAGTAAAGGCCTAAAGGCTTAGAGAATGTGCAATTAAAATTTAATTTTGGACAAATTGTCCAAAGGGGCTAAAATGTCATTTTAGAGAAGGATTAGGGACCAAAATCAACAAAATGGGTCAAACTAGATGATTGGGGTCATTTCTCATTTTTTGGTGATTTTTGGGGTTTTTCTTAAATTTTCCCATTTTTTTAGATTTTTTTTATGAATTTTTCCATTTTTTTATTTTTTTTTTAATGATTTTATGATTTTTTTCTTTGCCTCTACACTCGTGCCTCTCGGACGGTTGGCACTAGACGACACCATTTTTGTATTTTTTAATTTTCAAAATTTTTATCGATTTTTTAGTTTTTTTTTATTAAAACCTAATCCGATGCTTCAGAATGCACCATGTGGTCAACCCATTGCTGTTGGATAAAATCTTTGAAATCTATAGCCAAGATTAAAACATGTGGCTAATCCACAATTGTTCAATCATATTTATTTTTTTATTTTTGAAAAATGATTTTTTAATATAAAAAATATTCTATTTTTCAAAAATTTGGGTCGGCGACAAGTTCTTAGGATGTCGCAACCTTATCGACCGGAGTTACGGGATGTCACGAGCTTGTAGGGTTCGGGACGTGACATCCCCGTTTAATTATTATCAAAGCAAGGTCAGCTCGATCCAAGTTTGGTCGAAGCCTAGAGTGATAAGAAGCAATAGTTTTTGGGACAGCTAGATAGAGAAACCTTAATGGTTTGCAAGTATTAGGCACGTTATGCATGTCATGTGAATATATGCATGTGGTTGGTAGGTTCAAGTGCAGTAATGTTGGATGTTTGATGCTTGTTGCGCTAATAACTACTTGGTTTACTGAATGGTTCGTCGTTATTATGCTAAATTATAGATGTGGCAAGACGAAAGGTAAGAAAAAGGGTCTTATTGATTGTGTGCTTGTGATGCCCGTTTTATAGTTGCTTGTTGATACCTGATTTTTAGTCAACCATTTATTTCCCATTCTCTCAAAAATTTATTGAAAATCCATAAAACTCATAAAATTGAAAAATCAACTTTGGAAGCCTTGGCCAAGCATAAGGAACCAATTTTGAATAAAAATAATTTTTGGTATTTTTCGCTTTTTTCAAATATTTTTCATATATTAGCAAAATAATCAGAAAATTAAGAAAAATAGATTTTGAGGCCTCAAAAATATGGAAAAATATCCAATGCTTTTATTTGAAATCCCTTTTCATTTTGGCCTCTTAAAATTGAAAAAAAAAAATCAATTTGGGATTATGTGTTTATCCACAAAAGTAATCCCAAAATTGGCTAAAAAATAGCTTTTGAGTCATTTTGTCTTGCTTTTTCATCTTTTTCTGAGTTGTGACATTATCCTCTGATACCTCAATTTTCTTTTCGTTGGTCCAATTATTTTTTGCAGATAATTTGGGGAAATGGAAAAAAATATATTTTTTTTCACACTAACCCCTGATTTTCAAAGTTAGATGCAATTGCACATTCTCAAATCATTTTTCATTCGGACTTAAACCCCTACCCTTGCAATTGGTTGGTTCGGTTTCATTCAATACGATCCTTAAGAATTTCAATTTGTCGAATGATTTGGGGTGTTTATTGATAAATGTCTAATGAGCTTTTAAGTGAGCTGAAAATGTGAAACCCAATCAAGATATTGACCAAGGAATTCTAAGAACAGTGACACCTTGATTTTCCTTTTTATGAGTTTGTTTGCAAGATTAAGACTTGATAAAAACAAAGGCTCTCTTGAACCCATTCTTCTGCTCAAAACTACTGCCTAGCCGGCCATGGACCGGATAAAAACCAATTCTGGTTTTTCTTCATTTGCACATGCACAGGAGCTACATGAGGAAGAGCAGCGCTTGGCCTGCTAGTGGGTTTTCTTTGAAGGAATTCACCAGAAGACAAAAATGGAGGGTGGCCTAAAACCTCCCAAAAATTGTGTCATCGTCGGCTTGCCTAACGACACTTGACCGAGTGACGACGCACATGCCAAACCATCCAAAAAGATCCCCTAGCTCGGCAGTTGAAGGAAAAAAACAAACAAGCGAGATGGGATAAAAAGGAAATGAAATTCAGTTGCGACGATGGTCATCATCATTCGAAGAAGGAGACAGAAAAAAGGAGAGAGGATTAGGAGAGAGGAGGTTTTCCAGGAGCTCATTTTCCTCGCCATTGAAGCTCACTCACCGAGAGCTTCAAGCTTGGATCTTCGACAATCCAGGCCACATCAAGTGGTGCCACTACCTCATTGGCTTCGTCTCTGCCCTGCGAGTACACTACATCGAGTCACTCCTCCTTAAAGCCTCAGAAATAGGTAATGCCATTAACGCATAGTAAAGCTTATCGTTCATGGTAGATCTTCCATTCAACTAGATTTTTTAGTCGCGTCTGCTTGAAACAAACCTCAAGCTTCCACTGACTCTATTCCCACACTTCATTTTTGTTTCTCTCGCATAAAACCTCTAAGTCTATCCCAAACCCGAAAACCTACTTCGAGCTCGTGTGCTCGTTCCATGTGAAATCGAGGTTTTGCGATCACCAGGTAAGTCTTCTAGTGCTCTGGCGATGCTGTCCAATGATTTAAATGACCTGTATCACCTTAGAGAAGGCTAGGACGAAGCTTCGCTAGAGAATAGCTTCGGCCGGAGGTAGATAAGGTACTTTAGGTCTGTTCTTTGACTTGGAATTCATATATGTTGTTGTAGAGATGGTCTAGATTTGATCTAGCTTGAGAATGGGAGGTTTCACCACGTTTTCCTCGTCGGATGCAGGTTTTTCGGCGAGGTCGCCGGGCCAAACAGTGTCACGACGACACTATTCATCGTCTTCTCATGTGACTTTAACTCGATCAACGAAAGTTGACCAAGTGAATAATGACATGGCGCCACATGGCAGCCACGTTAGGGGAGAGTTGGTTTTTCCAAAAAAAAATAATAAGGATAAAAATCTAGATCTGACGGTGGTCCTCGAATAAAAATAATAAGAGTTCGTTTTCCGAAATAAAAATGATTTTTCAACATATTTTGATTTTTCAAAAAAAAAAAACTATTTTGTGATCTCGTGGCCTAGGTTTGGTCACGCGTCACAATTAGGGCCATCCATTCCATTTTTTGAAAATTAAAAAAAATCGTTTTTCGAGAATTAAAAATTCATTTTTAAAAAAATCCATTTCATCGAGCAGCTGTGGATTCAGCCACATCGCTCGATCCTAATGGTAGATTCGATTGATGGATCGAAGAGCCATGGTTTGGCCACGTGTCTCAATCCTGACAATAGGATTAGAAAATAGAATAAAATCTGGAAAATCAATAAAAACATAAAAACAAATCAAAAACAAATCAAAAATTAGATACAACGCCGTTTTGGTTAGACCGACTCGGGACCCATATGGTCTAGGCTAAGTGCCCATAAGTCATGGGCTGGGTTGATCCAACCCGGTCCGAAAAATATTAAAAATTCAAAAAATAAAAAATTCAAAAAAAATCCGAAAAAAGGAAAATTATTAAAAAAATTGGAAAAATTACAAAAATTCTCAAAGGCCTCAAAAGTCTGGATTTGGATCATTTTAACTAATGAATCCTATTTTTTTTTTTTATGGTTTTACCTTTGCGATCTTTCTAAAATGACGATTTTGCCTCTCATGGACAAATCGTCCCGAAAAAATTCCAAAAATCTCCAAAAATCTCAAAAAATGGGAGGTGGTCAAGCTTGACTACCCAAACTCATAATTAGTGATTTTGACCCCCGACTCTTCTTGAAATGATGATTCTGCCCCTCAAGGGAAAATTGTTCAAAAAAAATCTAGAAAAATTTTAGAAAATCTCGAAAATTGAGAAATGGATACATTCAATTAGTCAACCCCATTTTAATGATTTGGGCTCCTAATCCCTCCAAAAATGACAATTTTTCCCCTTTAGGTAAATTATCTCCCAAATTGACGATTATGCTCCTGATGTGCAAATCACCCTCAAATTGTTCTGACTCCATTCCAAACATCCAAACACCCTTTCCTAAGCCAATAGAGCTTTACTAAGAATGCCACGTTGATCTTCATGCGTTTTATCTACACGTCATTGAATCTTCGATTTGCGTACCTACTTTACTGATTATGATTGGCATGTTAGATATTCTCCTCTATATGAACTCCTAGGTTCTAAAGCTTACCTCCTTTTAAGTCATCTACGTTAATCTATAGATTAGAAAATCACTCAACTTATGTACTTGTCGCGACCCGAAAGATAATTTTAATTTTTACGATCGGGTGAACGGATTATCAGCTTAATTAGAAACTAACCTAACGCGGACCCTCCCAAGCCCTACCGAATCGTAACTTGGGTTTTTGGTTTAATTGATTTTCAAATTTGGAGTCGCCACTAATTGTTCTTGGTAGGTCGATTAGAAACCTAAATAAATTAGCAGGAGAACTAATTTATTTCTGCGAACCAGAGAAAATGAGTTCGGGGACTTGGTTACGCTAGTTTAGTACCATTTTATTTCATGAAAAATCATTTGGAATGATTTGAAAAAGTTTGGGTCAAACTGACTAGAAGGGTCAAATGGTCATTTCTCAAAGCTCGGGAAGTGAAAATGGATCAAACCAGTTGAATGTGGTCATTTTCTATTTTCGACAATTTCTGAGAATTTTTCAGAATTATTTCTCTGATTTTCTAGAGACGATTTGTCCATGAGAGGTAAAACTATCATTTCATGAAGAAATGAGAGTCAAAGTCACAAAATATGGGTCTAACCAGTCAAAATTGACCATTTCCCATTTTCTGCAATTTTTAGAATTTTTCAAAATTTCCCGAGACAATTTCCCACAAGGGACAAAATCATCATTTTGAAAAGATCATGAAGGAAAATCATCAAAAATAAATTGGCCAGTAGAAATGGCATGTTTCCTAATTTTTGAAATTTTTGAGAATTTTTCAAAGTTTTTCCAAGACAATTTGCCCATAAGGGGCGAAATCGTCATTTTAAAAATATCAGGAAGGAAATTCATCAAAAATAAGATTGGCCAGTCGAACTGGCAAGTTTCCTAATTTTTGAGATTTTTCTAAATTTTTTAGAATTTTCCGAGACAATTTGCCCATAAGAGGCAAAATCATCATTTTTGAAATATCAAGAAGGGAGAATTTATCAAAAATAGGATTTGGCAGTCGAAATGACCCATTTCCCAATTTCTGAAATTTTCTAAATTTTTCGAAATTTTTCAAGACAATTTACCTATAAGGGGGCAAAATCATCATTTCGAAAAAATTAGGAAGGGAAATCATTAAAAATAGGATTCACTAGTCGAGATGGCCCATTTCCTAATTTTTGAGATTTTTCTGAATTTTCTGAAATTTTTCAGGACAATTTGTCCATAAAGGGAAAAATCGTCATTTTGGAAAAATCAGGAAGGAAATTCATCAAAAATAGGATTGCCCAATCGAAATAGCCCGTTTCCTAATTTTTGAGATTTTTCTGAATTTTTAAAGACAATTTGCCCATAAGGGTCAAAAACATCATTTTGAAAATTTGAAGGGCAAAATTGCCGAAAGTAGGATAGACTAGTTAAAATAGCATATTTCCTAATTTTTGAGATTTTTGACAAATTTTTGGATTTTTATATATTTTTTATATATTTTTCGATTTTTTGTTTTTATTTTTTTTATTTTCTTTGTTTTTATTTGTTATTCCAAAAATAGTATTCTGGGCTGGGCTTCTAAGCCCAACCTTCCTAAGGCAGTACAATAAGAAAGGGCTTGAAGCCCAAACGAAAATCAAGCCCAAATCTTTATTCTAAAGCCCAACTCGAATTAAACCCTAACCTGGCCCAATTCAAAATTTACTAAAGGCAACCCATATGTCATTTAGCCCAAATGAAATTAAGACAGGGGAAAGGCCCAACGAGAAAACTTACCAGCCCAAATTGATTGACCCAGCTTCCTTCTTCTTCATCCTCACGATGTCCAGAGGAGAAAAACGCCACAACGAGCTCGCCTTAGCCCCAAACAAGATCTCATAATACTGGGGAGAGCTCATCCTCGGCCCATTGTTTGGCGGGCAACTTTGCAATGATCTATGCCTCGTCACTACCGTCATAGTTATAGAACTCTAGGACACAACTACAGCAATGAGGGCCAGGATTGCAAGGACCATTAGAGACTTCACGCATCCTGGGCCGTTCGACGACTGCCTTAGCATGCTTTTGTAGTATTTGTTAGCATCTTTGATTAATGCATGGCGAGCATCATCGTCTTCCTTTACTAAAGCTTTTTCATTCTTCTGCGTGGAAAGCTTTAAAGTTTCTCTCAAAGGATCAAGACTAGGTTGCTTAGATGAATGGATTCTCCAATCATCAGGCACCTTCTTTAGAATCAGGACACTCATGTCCAGCTTATCCAGATAAAGCTTGTCCCAGAGCTGCTTCATTGTTTTGCTTCCATGGGAGCCAGCAAGGGCAACCTCGTTTAAAGTCGGATAAATTGCCTCAAACCTCTCAGTTGCCTTTACACCAGTTGAAGGTACTAGGAAAGTGACTTTCATCGATTGATCAAGAGATGCAGGTGGTATTAAGCGTTCGCCTTTCCTAAATGTACGAGCCCACAACCAAATCTCCTTGGGAGGCCTGAAGAATCACCCAAACAATGACCGGAAGCTTATTTTGTCCCACGACAGATGAGGAAAGCAGAGGCTCCCCACCGAGAGAGAGCTCCCAATCCCCTCCCTTCCACAGATTTATCAGATTCTTCCCCAGAATGTAGAGTTCCATCAGCCTTGTGTCGCGACCCAAAGGAAATTTATAATTAACGATCGGGTGAATGGATTATCAGGTTAATTAGATTAACTAACCTAATGCGGATCCTCCCAAGCCCTATCGAATTGCACCTTTGGTTTTTTGTTTAAATGATTTTAAAATTTGGAGTCGCTACTAATCGTTTTTGGTAGGTCGATTAGGAACCTAAATAAATTAGTGACAGAACTAATTTATTTCTGCGAGCCATAGAAAATGAGTTCAGGGACTTGGTTACGCTAGATTACTCTATCGCCCTTTCGGTACCATTTTATTTCATGAAAAATCATTTGGGATGATTGGGGAAAAGTTTGGGTCAAACTGATCAGAAGAGTAAAATGGTCATTTTCCAAGCTCGGGAAGTGAAAATGGATCAAACCAGTTGAATGTGGTCATTTCCTATCTTCCATAATTTTTGAAAATTTTTATGAATTATTTTTCTGATTTTCTAGAGATAATTTTCCCATGAGGGGTAAAACTATCATTTCATGAAGAAATGGGAGTTCAAGACACAAAATATGGGTCTAGTCAGTCAAAATCGACTATTTCCCATTTTCTGCAGTTTTTGAGAATTTTTCGAAATTTTCCGAGACAATTTGCCCAGAAGGGACGTAATCGTCATTTTAAAAAGATTAGGGAAGAAATTCGTCAAAAATAGGATTGGCCAGTTGAAATGACCCGTTTCCTAGTTTTTGAAACTTTTCTGAATTTTTCGGAATTTTTCGAGACAATTTGCCCACAAGGGGCAAAATCGTCATTTTAAAAATATCAGGAAGGGAAATAATAAAAAATAGGATTGACTAGTTGAAATGGCCCGTTTCCTAATTTTTTGAATTCTTCAGAATTTTTCGAAATTTTTCGAGACAATTTGCCCATAAGGAGTAAAATCGTCATTTTGAAAAGATCAGAAGGGCGAAACCGACAAAAATAGGATTCATCAGCTAAAATGGTCCATTTTTTTTAAAATTTTTGGATTTAATTATGGCCCTCAAATAAACCATGCCTAAACATGCATATTCTAACCCAGAATGAAATCTAATTTAATTTATTCCAAAAAGGATCAATTAAACATGCAATTCTAGTTAATATGATTCCATCCTAGAATGCGATTTAATTTAAATGTATCAATTCTAATATATATGTAGCAATTATCTACATGAAATATTTTTTAGAGGTTTCCAACATGCAATTAAATATTGCAAAAAGATGGCGACCCGATCAGTTCAATTCCAATATTGAAAGCTAACCAATTAGATACGCAAATCAAATGTGCGAATTGCTAAAGATAAGAAATTTGCCCGATCTGCGAATGAACTTTCCTAACTTGAATCGATATTGAATTGATTCGGGATCATGGATCTTGGACCGACGTGACGTAAAGAAGCCCTTGGGCGTCACGGCTAATTTCGTCCATGTTGAAAAGTGTGTCTTGTTGGAATACCGTGGTTCCATGCACGCTCTTTCACCGTACCTCTGTCGACTCGGCGGCAGCAGGGACCTTCTCCATGAACTCCACCAATTCTTCGTAGCGCTCGACCTGTTTGGCAATCTGCAGAGATTCTGTTCTAACAAAGTGTAATACAGCGAAGAGATGTACCTATGGACAATTGGATCTTCCTCCAGCTAGGCTCTAAAATCCCTTAGTGCAATCTCAAATGACTTCAAGGATCGCTTCGAGTGGGCATCAGCAACAGCTTTCATGGCTTCGAGCTCAGGCCCCACGTATTGCAAATCAGCCTTGGATGATATTAATCCAGCTACATAATCCGCCTAATGTATCATAATCTTGCACAACACCATGTATTTCAGGCTTAACACTGCCCCTGGATCTTCAAGAGCGTTAAATGCTTCAAATGCCTCGAAGAAGTAACTGTATGCTGTTTTATAATCCTTCTCTTCAGCATGAAGAATCCCACTCTGCAAATCTATAGTGCCCTGCTGAGCTAGAGGCGACGTAAATGGCATTTGCAGCTGTTCTTGCTTGCCATTGTAAGAGTAGCCTTGGCTTTGGGAAGATTTTCTCTCAAGGAGAAATGAAGCTTACTCTCCAGTAAGTTTATGTCCACCAGTACCTCCATGAATTGCCGATACGAAACTTTCGGGTATTTTTTTTTTATTTCTTGCTTTTCTTCATCTACTTTGTCGGGTGATTTTATCACACCACAATTTAAACCTGTGGGTGTCAGTGTCGTCTAGTGGCTCCAAAGCAAGGGCTGAATCCCAGAACTTTTGCATCATGGTGTTTGCCATACATTAACAACTCTAGAGCCGTTGTCAACCATGGGAAATTGCCGCATGGGTTATCTGAAGGACTCCAGACAAGCGGCAATACACCCTCTCCGTCAAAGACAGGAAGGTACAAGAACTTTTCAACCAGTTAACTCAGGAGAAAGATTCCGAGCCACCACGCACATAAGAATATCTTTTGAACTGCATTTGAAGGAAAAAGCTGCCGCAAGCAATGGACATCATCATGTGGTGAGAACGGGAGCTATCTCCCACATCTTCTTAGCAGCAACATAGACTGGATCTGATGGTGACACAATGGCAACCTTTATATTCTCACTGATAATAGTTGACAATGATGGCTTGAACATCTGCTCTCTCAGTATTTCAATAAATGCATTGGAGCAGAAAAGTTGCTTCCCCATTGGCGTTCGTTGTTGGAGAGGGATCGTGGCCGCTTGTTGTTGGACTGGTCAGTTGCAGCTAAGGTGACCAGAGTTAGCTTATTCTCGGGCGTCAAAGTGGAAGTCTTCACCTTTTCCTCCTTATGCACGAGCTTCGACAACCGCTCAATCACTCCTTGAAGTCCATGGCCAAATTCAGAGCTTGGGAAACTCGTTTGTGGCGTATTGAACAACCGATGCAAAAATATATATATGCAGATATGGGGTAGAGGTCGTTCTACGTGGGAGTCGATCAACAAAAATGCATGAATAGATCCCAACTCGCATTGTCGAGATCAAGCACAGCGTCGGTCAATAAAATAGAGTATCATTGCGACGAGGAGAACTAACCTTCGCGGCGGCAATGGTAGGGCTTCACTATGGTTGACGATGATCCAGAAGTCTCCTTGAACTCAAAAGAGGTGATATCAGCACTCAAACTCGTTTCGATCATTCACCGAGGGTGACAATCTCGTCGCACCCCCTCTTGACCGCCACCAAACGGAGACTCCCCCCCCCCCCCCCGTGAGCTCCACGTTTTTTTTTTCCACTTCTTTTATACCATTCCTCGTGTCTTTCACAGTCCTTGATAACTCCCACGCGTCCCCTATTCCTTCACCCAGTAACCATGATGACGTTTCCGACATCGACCTTGATGAACTCAGTGATCTTGCTGGTCTCAAGGTCAAGTTTGATGGTGTCATTAGCCTTGATCAGAAGGTCGGGATAGCAGATGGTACGGCCATCATACGTATTGAGATATAGGATGCCTTTCTGCCCAAACTTTACTGAGTGAACCTTGGCAGAGCTTGAACTTTGCCTCATCATCCCTGATGCTGTGGAGTCGGGAATCGGCCTTAGTGTCATAGAGGAGACGGAAGTTCTCATTTTTCTTGGGAATTGAGACTACATCCATAAAACCGACAATATCTGTCTTGACTTTGTTGTCAACCAGGACATGTCGCTACATCAAGATGGCAATGACTTCACGATATACAAGAGCATATTTCAGCCTGTTTCACAGAATAAGGATCAAGGGCGAACATTCCCTGGACTTGTGAGGTCCAGAAGATCGCTTAGGTGTGAATGCACCACCTAGCTTATCGAGCATCCAATGCTTGGGAGCATTGAGCCTCTTGAAACACTTCTTCAACCCTCGTGCCATGTTCGAGTGCTCAGCTGCTCGAAGACTTCTTCGACAGGGGTTCGCTCAAGGTCAACCTTCTCCTTCTTTGCTCCCTCAGCCCTCTTCAGGATTTCTCCAATTTTTTTTGTTCAACTAGAGAGGAGAGAGCGGTTCCCCCCTGTCCGCTCATCCATGATGCTCTCGGTCCACCACTCGATCCATCCCCCCCATTCCTCCTCTTTCTTTTTTTTTCCCCCTCTCTCAGATCCCCCCTCGTTCCCTTTCATTGAGTGGCCTCTTACCTATTTTTTCGCCTCCGTCTCCCTCCACTCATTCCACCTTTTTTCTTTTGTGACCGACTTCCCTTTTGCTTTTTGTGTCTCCCCTCACCAATTGTTCCCCATTTTCCTCTGCTTTTCTCATTTGTTTAGTGCTCGACCGAAAGCACCCATTATAAGACTAGTCAAGTCATCCCGCTACAACTCCGACATCCTCTAGTGATAATTCTTTGTGTTTGCCCCATGGACTCGCTTCAGAGGAATGAATCTCGGTGAATGGGTGGCACCGATACCATGTCTACCATGCTTAAAAGGCTTGTAAGAGATGAAGAATTTGACCAGGTAAGGAGCAATCATTTCAGGCTTTATTTCCACTCGATTGAAGGTTTTACCATTATATTCTCCAATGACGCTTCCAATCATTTTTTGGAACAATAGTTACATTGCACGGTTGAGTTTGAATTGGTTCACGTTCCTCACCAGGCGGAGCCTCCCTTTTCTGTGGATCCATCTCACCATTGTCTGGCCGCTGCTGATTTAACAGCTATTGATCTATGCACTCTAGCTCAAAAACCCCACCACCAAATCAGAGAGGCCAATGGATAGGTGTAAAAACCATTTCAGTCATCAACCAACACCCGGGATCACTTCCAACAAATTACTCAAGAGTTCCATTGAATCAAGAGTAACAACTCATGACCGATGATGATTCCACTGGAGGTACTAAACCCCCGTAGAACAGGCAAGCCATTGAATTTCTAAAGCAACAATCGCAAGAAAGATGCCCAATTTCAGCTTCAACAAGCCAAACCACCCACATTCACGGAGAAGGACCCAGTTGGTTTGCTTGTAGTAATTGACCTCATCGCTTACAGAAAGGCAATTGAAAAGGGCATGCGACTTCAATCTGAATCACACGCGAACCCATCGGAACGAGAATAAACAAATGAGAACCAGCATGACCACCCCGTGCAACTTCTAAATGAGAGCCATCAGCCATGGGCTTCTTCTTGAGACCTCTTTGGAACCTAAGTCACAAGCAGCACAACCAATGCGTAATGCAGTTATCTTCTGCGAGCTCAAGCATGGAAGAGCTCGACAAGCTCATCAGTGGACATGTCGAGGAGAGCATCCAATTCGACGCCCCCTGAAGGAGAACTTCTTGAACGTCCTCTTCTTCAGACTGCTGCCATTGTTTCTCCGTTCGCTGGAATCAGAAAGCTCAGGGTTGGTGGTGGGGCGTATTGATCTTTTCCGAGAATTCGCAATTTGGGGGCACATAACTCCCGTCTGTACTCCTTCGGGCATTTCTTAGGTCCCAAGGACAGCACAAGGTTGGTGTCCAACCATGATCCATACCTGTTTTTTTCATGAAATTAAGATAAATAAAAGCATAAAGAGCTTTCGCTCCAAGTCGGTCAAAATCATCGGCACTGTCGACTGATCCACCGTGGTGGGGTAAGAGTCAAGCTTGAGACAAGGTGCTAGGCCCTTGAAAATTTGGACTGTTAGAGGACAATGTCACAACTTCAGAAATGCAAAAATTGAAAATTATAGAGCTAAAATGAATTTTTCATTTTTTTAACTAATCTAAAAATGAAATTAAAACAAAATAATTTCCGATTTCAGATTAATCTTTGTAGATTTTCTTAGGCTAAAATGAAGAGAAAATTAAAAGAAAATGTTGACTATTTTTTCATATTTTTGTTGCCTCAAATGCAATTTTTATTTTCAAATATTTTCCTAATTTCTGAAAAATATTAAAAAAATACAAAAAATATGAAAAACTATTTTTTTGTTCAAAAATGTAGCCTAAGCTTGGCGAAGGCTTCCAAAGTTGATTTTGCAATTTTCTCATTTTTTCTTGATTTTCTATGAATTTTTGAAAATAAAAATGCAAGAAAATACTAAAAATATGAAAATTTAATTTTTGGTCAAACTTGGTTCTCTCGGCTTGGTTAAGATCCCCAAAGTTGATTTTTTAATTTTATAAATTTTTATGGATTTCTCATTAATTTTCGAAAATAAACATGCCGAAAATACTAAAAATATGAAAAATTATTTTTTGATCAAAATTGGTTCTCTAGGCTTGGCCAAGGTCCCCAAAGTTGACTTTTAATTTTATGAATTTTTATGAATTTTTTTATTAATTTTAAAAGAGAAAATGTAATTAAAATCAGGTGTTAACACCTTGACGAAAGGTTGCCACAAGCAATGCCTTTTTTATACTGACTTCCCTTCTATGTAAGACTGCGAATTTACCTGTCCAACGAGCCTGAGATAAGCTACTTTGAACCTATTCATCAGCCTTGGGACTCTTCACCTAATAACAGCACTTCATGCGGACAATGTTTTGGCTTCTTTCTACGAACCTTCTTTCGTATACACCTTTATTCCCAGCACGTCCAGTCTTCCAATTCTATGGATGTAATCCTCATTATCAAAGGACAGGTTCCCTTCTTAGATAAAGACGGGTTTTTTTCCAATTTAGACTTCTTAAAAAAATATTAACCAATTTAGGGCAAAAAAAATAATAATTACCAAATCGTGGCCCGTGCAGCAGTCTTAGTGCCGCACGGGCCCCGTCCGGCGGTCATAGTGCCGAACGGGCTCCGTTCGGCACTATAATTGCCGAACCCAGCCCGTTCGGCACTTATTTTGCCGAACGGGCCCGTGCGGCCCAACTTCCGCATGGGCCCGTGCAGCAGCAGCCCCATTCGTGGGCTTTTTTTTGTTTTTTTTGTTTTTTTATTTATTATATTTCTGTTTTTAATTATTTTATATTATAATTAAAACAGAAATGTTATAAATATAAAAACAATAAATTTAGAAAAAAAATTATCTTTACAAATTTATATAAATTAAATGTCAGAAATATGAAATAATAAAAAAATGTTATAAAAATAAATAATTAAAAGGAAAATGTTATATATATATATATAAAATTTAGCAAAAAATTATACTTACAAATTTATATAAATATAAAATAATTAAAAATAAAATATTATAAATATAAAAACATTTAGAAAAAAAATTATATTTACAAATTTATATAAGTAAAATGGTATAAATATAAAATAATTGAAAAAATGTTATCAATATAAAATAATTAAAAAGGAAATATTATAAATATAAAAAAATTATAAAAAAAATTATATTTACAAATTTATATAAGTAAAATGGTATAAATATGAAATAATTGAAAAAATGTTATCAATATAAAATAAGTAAAAAGGAAATATTATAAATATAAAAAAATTAGAAAAATATATATTTACAAATTTATATAAGTAAAATGGTATAAATATAAAATAATTGAAAACACAAGTGTTATACATATTTAAAAAATTAGAAAAAATTATATTTACAAATTGATATAAATAAAACGCTAGAAATATAAAATAATTAAAAAAACTAATGTTATAAATATAAATTATTAAAAGCTCAAATGTTATAAATATAAAAAAGAAATTTAGGAAAAAATATATTTACAAATTTATATAAATATAAATTTTTTAAATATAAAATATTTTTAAAAAAATGTTATAAATATAAAATAATTAAAAACAGAAATGTCATAAATATAAAAAAATAAATTTAGAAAAATTTATATTTACAAATTTATATAAATGAAATGTAATAAATATAAAAAAAAGTTTAGAAAAATTTATATTAAAAAATTTATATAAATAAAATGTTAGAAATATGAAATAATAAAAAAATGTTATAAATATAAATAATTTTTTCTGAATTCATTTTTTTATATTTATGACAAAGAAAAATTTATATTGATAAATTTTATATAAATAAAATGTTAGAAATATGAAATAATTAAACAAAAAAAATGTTATAAATATAAATAATTTTTTCTAAATTTATTTTTTTATATTTATAACATTTCCGTTTTTAATTTTTTTTTATATTTATAACATTTGTGTTTTTAATTTTTTTATATTCATAAAATTTATATTTATATAAATTTGTAAATATAATTTTTTTTATAAATATATTTTTTATATTTATAACATTTTTCTAATTATTTTATATTTCTAACGTTTATATTTATATAAATTTGTAAATATAAATTTTTTGCTAAATTTTATGAATATAAAATAATTAAAAAACAAATGTTATAAATATAAAATAATTAAAACCAGAAATGTAATAAATATAAAAAAAGAAATTTAAAAAAAATTATATTTACAAATTTATAAAAATGAAATGTAATAAATATAAAAAAAGTTTAGAAAAATTTATATTAAAAAATTTTATGTAAATAAAATGTTAGAAATATGAAATAATTAAAAAAAATGTTATAAATATAAATAATTTTTTCTAAATTTATTTTTTATATTTATAACAAAGAAAAATTTATATTAAAAATTTTTATATAAATAAATGGTTAGAAATATGAAATAATTAAACAAAAAAATGTTATAAATATAAATAATTTTTTTTAAATTTATTTTTTTTATATTTATAACATTTCTGTTTTTAATTTTTTATATTTAAAAAAATTGTGTTTTTAATTATTTTATATTCATAAAATTTATATTTATATAAATTTGTAAATATAATTTTTTTAATAATTTTTTTTATATTTATAACATTTTTCTAATTATTTTATATTTCTAACATTTATATTTATATAAATTTGTAAATGTAATTTTTTTTATATTTAATACATTTGTTTAATTATTTTATATTTATAACATTTGTGTTTTGAATTATTTCATATTTATAAAATTTATATTTATATAAATTTGTAAATGTAATTTTTTTTCTACATTTCTTTTTATATTTATAACATTTGTGCTTTTAATTATTTATATTTGTAAGATTTTTTAATTATTTTATATTTATAACATTTATATTTATATAAATTTGTAAATATATTTTTTTCTAAATTGATTTTTTTATATTTATAACATTTTTTTGAATTATTTTATATTCATAATATTTTATTTATATAAATTTGTAAATATAATTTTTTTCGAAATTCATTTTTTTATGTTTATAATATTTCTGTTTTCAATTATAATAATAATTAAAAACAGAAATATTATAAATATAAAAGAATGAAATTATGGAAAAAAAAAAAAAGCCCATGTATGGGCTGCTGCTACACGGGCCCGTATGGAATTTGGGCTGCACGGGCCCGCGCGGCAAAATAAATGCCGAACGGGCTGGGTTCGGCAATTATAGTGCCGAACGGAGCCCGTTCGGCACTATGACCGCCAAACGGGGCCCGTACGGCACTAAGACTGCCGCGCGGGCCCCAATTTGGTAATTTTTTTTTTTTTGTCCTAAATTAGTTAATATTTTTTTTAGAAACCTAAATTGGAAAAAAACCCGATAAAGACCATGCCATTGTGCGTTCATGTTGCTTTTTATCGCCATGGATAGATACAACATTCCAGCCTCTCGCCTGAAGCATCTGTTCTGCTCGAGAAGCATGTGGTGATGTTGACCTCGATGAACTTTGGCTGGTCATGCATGTAAAATTCTTCTGGTCTTCATGCGTGAACCCCCCACTTCAGAGACGTGCCCCAGCAAAAAAATCTCGCTAAGATAGATAAAAAAAACCCCTTTTTTCTGTCGGTCTTTCCAAGAGTGGTGCTTCTTCAGAACTTCACCTCAACATCCACAACAGCGGGAAAGTCCAGTTGCCTTCTAGGCGAGGATGTAATCAGCTGCGATGCTTTCTTATCAACTATTTGCACATTTTCAGAATATGGCTTCTGAGATCTTGTTACTCTAAGATTGGCCTCCTCCCCGGCAGCGATTCTCGCAGATTTCCTTCTATATGCCTCCTTCACCAGCTGGAATCCTCCAGTCTCCTCTTTAGCCTCGTTCTCATCTTCTTCAAAATCTCAACTTTGATAATATTCGTGGGAGTCAAACCCAGGTATCCACTTTTTGGCATATCTGCAGCCAACCTCCACAGCATCTACTTTGATTTGCCAGACTATTTCAACAGCAACTTAATCCTTCTTGCGAATTTCTTTACTCCTTGACCATCGTTCCCGTGTCTTCGTCCTTGGATCATCACCATTGCGCGGCCGTCGCCTCATTTTAGTTCTTCTAGCGCTACCCGAACCAGACCTTGTGCCAATACTCTTTCAATCTATCCAACGTCAATAGCCGGGCTGATAGAATATCTGAGAGCTCACAACTTACTCGAGCCACCACGTACAAAGTGCCCTCGTCGTCACAGTCAACATAGGCATTGTTTCTGACCCGACCCGCGAGAGGGTAGAACTTGGCTAGGGCCTCGGTCAGAGACAGCTTGATGCGGCTAAGTTTCTCGTCGAGCGATGAGCCGTCATCTATCGGGAAGAAGAGGACCAAGGGCATGAACACGGGGACCTATATCTGGTCGAGGAAGGAGAGCTTGTAATAGCAGAGATGGTCCAGGGTTGGAGAAGAGGGTTTTATGGTGTCTCTGGAGAAGACTTTGACTTGGACTTGGATCTCTACTATGGTCATCGCTTTCCTTTTCGCGGTTTCGAGCTCCTGGGGAATCTATATCGATGTGTGGAGCGAGAGCTCAAGCTCGGGGAGGGGAAAATGATATGGTGCAATGTGTATTCATCTCGGTTTGGGGCTTGCGGCTGGCTCACACGGTGCGCTGAGGCTACAGCCGCACAAAAACTAAATTGAGAAGGCCAAGGAGGATCCTTTCGCCATTCGAGCGAAGGTTGGAATCACACCATCCAACGAGAATGTGTGGTGTTTGGTCAGTCCTGCTTGCGCGAACGATAAGGGAAGAATCATCAGTCTGATGGAGGGGGGCGCCAACGTGTTAAAGCATTCGCCGATCTCAAGCATGCAGACCAACTATGCATGCACACGTCCCCCCTTATGAAGATCACGGGTGTAGTAAAGCCAACCGTGGCAATGACTTTGCTTGGCCTACTCTCATGTCCAGCAAAATTTTTTTTTAATTACAGCCACCCAAGGCTTCTTGTAACAGGTTGAATGATGCACTAACGAGCGTACATGCAGTCTGTTTTATAATAACTTTGGCTGCTCAATTTCTCCACGGTGGTTGACAGTAGGAGGAGTCTCAGCAACGCTGGGTAGCTCCTCAAGCTTTCCTTGACGTCCCCATGTACATCATCGTCACATAGGCGTTCCATCTGGGCGCCGCGGTTTCCTGCGTCGCCCTCGAGGCCGCCGCCGCCGCCGCCCGCAGCGCGAGCAACAAGAGCCTATTCAGCAGCAGCCCGCCACCATTTGTTCCCCTCCGTTGTATCCGGGTAACCGAGGTTTCAGCTCCACGATCGAGGAGAAATTCGCGTCAGAGTAGTGCAACATGCACTGATCGTATCACAGGGTGGAGGCTTTCGTCATGCTACACGCAAGGTTCATCTCGAGGCTTGCATCCTTAATGCATTCCGTGCACTCTTTCTTCAAGACATCGCCTTTGCACGTAAAGCCTCCATAGACGACGTCACTCAAGCTCACCCCACTCGAAGTGAAGAAGAACCCTTTATTGGCATACGAACCAAAGATGAGATCATCGAGAACACGATGGAGTTTTGTTTCGCAGGTGCTATTGGTAGCGAAGGTACTTGAAGTTTAGCAATAAAGCATGCTCATGGTGAGTGTGAATTCAGCACTTTTATGGTCAAAAAGCCGAGTGTCCAAAGACGTAGAAGTCCTAACATTCGCATATTTTCTCTCTTTTTCTCTCAAAACCTGCCCCTCCTTCTTCGTGCCATGGCCACAGATATCAGGTCCAAACATAATGCTGTGTGAGGTCCCATCACCGAATTTTTTTTCCAATTGCACTACTGAGTAACTTCATGTAACCACTACCATAGTCAAGCTTCTGCTCATGCAATGGCCCTGCCTCGGATTCGCGAGCCCCCTCATGATTTTTTTTCCTCTTTTTTGAACTTTTGGTCCACTTTTCTTTTGCATCGTGGCCTTCTACTTTCGATGAACCTGTTCTCTTTTCTCTGGCTCCTGCGTTTTTTCCGTTCAGCCAAGTGGAAGAGCACCTTCATCGCCATGTGAAGTGCCCACTCTCTCCCCTGCTTTGTTGCCAAACATGTGCATCTCCAGATTCAAGTTACGTTATGGATCAATACTGCACTTGTGGGTCCAATTCTCCACTTTGCCTGAGGCATCATAACTTGTCTATAGGGTGAAAGGTTGTTGACAGGCGCTCCTCCATGAAGTGCCTTCTTTCAGCCAGTTTTTCTCTCCCCAGAGTGATGCATGTCGCTCCAAATTGTCCCCCACTCACATTTGCTTAACTTCTCTTTCTGCTTTTGTTTTTCTTAAGCTTTTTCCTCCACTTTCGATTTATTCTTTGCTGGTACACATACATTCTCAAATGAAACTTTTGCATGTCCGTGAGGGGCATTATCAAATCCAAAAACCATGAGTGGTCTCTCTACATGAATACCTGGAGACTGAATATCCACTAAAATCATTGATTGCTGCTTGTGCTCGGCGGCAGTAAAATCAGTTTTCTCCATTGGATCCGTGGCTCCACTTGTCCATCACTTCTTATCATTGATGATGTACGAATCTCCTAATCTTCTGATGGGGCACTCTATATTAGTTGCATCAAAAGACGCCACTTGTGGTTCTATCATTGCAAATCTTGAACTGATTTCCCCTCGAGCCATTCATTTAGCTGATCTTTATTGCCATATCGCAACAATACCTCCATATTTCCAGTATTCGGCGGATCGCAATTGAAAATCTGTGGAGTACATTTCATATCCTAATGTGAGCGACTACGTTTATCGCGGAAAGCTGCATACATCGACTCCTGGGCACGATCTTCCCGCGCTTGATCATCCAAAAATGCCTTGACTAAGAACTTTGTTGATGCTTGAGCATTCCTGTCGGCATCTCCTTCAATTTCAGCGACCGATGCAAAAGCCCATCTTCTTGCAAACTTCTCTAAGTTGGGAACGGTATTGGGTTTAAACATTAGTTAACATCAAAACATCCCCAGGCAAAGTTTTGTAAGGTTCCTTGTCATGGTTAGTGGATCTGTTTCTCCAGTCATCTACTTCCAGATGGTAAGCATTCTTCTTGCCTTCAACAAACCCAGTGACTTTCGCGCAAAGTAGCCCAGATACACTCTGCATACTTGAACAGAGACTGGCTCGTCAGCTCTGTCACACCCCGAACCTAAAATAACGGGGCCATGACACGGCTGTCCTTTTTCAAAAGGACGCAGCCTCCACATAGTCAAAAAACTCCACCTATAACAATTATGTACATATATATATATATATATATATGTACTTGATAAGGGAATCCTTTAATTACACTACCAGAGCTTTCTACAACCCTCGAAAAGATCCATATCCATATCCAACCAAAAGAGCTATCTCAGAAGCTCAACACAACTAGTTATACTTCATAACAAAAATCCTCCTACCCAAAAATCCTTCTGTTAACGATACGCTCAGTCCTACTCGCGACTTGCTGAACCTGAAAAGCAACGAAGATGAAAGGAGTGAGCTACCACGGCTCAGTGAGGAATACATTTCTTCTAAGCGGATCGAACACTCACTATGCACATTCAAAACACAAATATAACTCTTTCCACAAAAAGAAACAAAGTATTAATGTCATCTCTTAATAAAAACGTCAAAACATAGGTCAATGGTCTATCCATCGACTAATCTCGTGCTCAAATACTCAACCATGGCCACGTGTTACGCCCCGTGACAAAGGCGATCAAGATTCCCCCCTTGATAAGGTCTCCACCTATAATGCCGGTGGCTCGGCCCACAAGGATATCCTAGACCAGTATGCGCATACCCACAAACCCCTCAACTGGGTTCACAGCGATATTGAGCACAACAATCTCAATCTCTAATATCAAAACAAATCAAATCCAGAATCAACATCACTAAAATCCAATTTCACAAACCAAATCCCCAACCTCCTTCAAAACATATTTCTCAAACAGCATTTTAACTTCACATAAGAAAATCATCAGCAAACCATATTAATCATCAAATGGGTAGTTAATGCTCGATCCAACGTTATGCACAAATAATGCTAAGAATAACAATTCATTTTCAAGAAAAACCTCCTTAACTCATAAAACGTCTTCATTTTTCAACGCATGAGTTTTACAAATTCATAGAAGAAATAGTATCACTCACCAGAGAAAGACAAAAGGCGAAGTACAACGCTTACTCAGGCCGACGCGTCCGAACTCCTATTCAAAAGTACGGAAAATGAATCAAAAATGAGTAAAATGTCATTCTAACTAACGAATCAACTATTTTACACCTATTTAACAGTAGAACGACGGTTACGCGCCAACGCAAGCTCGTTCGTAGCAAAAAAAAAAAACCATTTTTGCCTACTAGGACAACTTGCATGCCAAACTTGTTAAGGCCGTAACTTCCTCCACCGAGCTCTGTTTTACGCAATCTTATAGTCCAAACGAAGCTTATTCGACGTACTACAAAAGTCTCAACATGACCAAACCCGAATGACAAGCAAAAACCAAAGAAATCAGCCCTCGAAGTTCACTGTTCGCGCGGTACAGTACGCGCACCAGATTTCAAAATCTCATTCCGGGCAAACCGTAGCATCAATTTACGATCCGTCGAATCCTACGGCTTCACAACATCCTAAAGTTTCATTCTCAAGCAAAGATGTAGCCAAACGATGGAGAAATCGGACGCAGAAATTCAGAATCCATCAAAATCCGAAATTTGCCCTAAATCCAAAAATTTCTCTAATTTAAACAAATTAGAGCTTCGATTCTTACCGAGCGTAGTAAAATAACGTGGATTTGGCTTGTTGCGGTGTTTGGATCGTGAAGGCGCGGAGCTTTTCTCTTCTTCTTCTCTCTTTCTCTCTCTCTCTCTTTCTTTCTCCCTCTCGGCCGACTCTCCTTCTTCTTCTTCTATTCTTCACTTCTTCATCTCAATAAGAAGGATTGAGGCTGGGCTTGGGCCTAGAGGAAATAAAAAAATTTGGGCTTACTTGGGTTGGACCACATATTACAATCTACCCTCCTTACAAAAATTTCGTCCTCGAAATTCGAGTAACTGGACTTACATCAACTTTCGAATAAGTGAGGATATTTGCGTCTCGCCTCCTCCTCGAGTTCCCAAGTTGCTTCTCTTTCAGTGTGGTTCTGCCATTAAATCTTAACATAAGGAATGGTCCTTCGCCGCAATATCTGATCCTTTCTATCGACGATGCGGATAGGTTGCTCTTCGTATGTTAGGTTCTCCTTTAACCTCAAAGGTGTGAAGTCTAATATGTGATCAGGATTTGGCACATATTTTCGCAATAAGGACACATGGAACACGTTATGCACTCCAGATAGTGCTGGTGGTAAGGCTAGTTTGTAAGCAACTTCCCCGATCTTTTCCAATATTAAGAACGGTCCCACGTACCTTGGACTCAATTTTCCACGAGTGCCAAATCTCATAATCCCCTTCATAGGCGACACCCTTAAGAACACATGGTCTCCTTCGCCGAATTCTACCCTGCGTCTTTTGAGGTTTGCATAGCTTTTCTGACGACTTTGAGCCGTTTTGAGATGTTCTTGAATCAACCTGACTTTCTCTTCTGATTGTTGAATAAACTCGGGACCGGTTAGTCTTTTCTCACCAACATCATCCCAACAAACGGGAGTTCTACACTTTCGACCGTACAAAGCTTCGAAAGGAGCCATTTTAATACTGGAATGATAGCTGTTATTATAAGAAAACTCTGCTAAATGCAAGTGCTCATCCCACGAGCTACCAAAGTCAATAACACAAGACCTCAACATATCTTCTAATGTTTGAATCGTTCTCTCCGACTGTCCATCTGTTTGCGGATGGAAAGCCGTACTAAAGTTAAGTTTAGTACCCAATGCAGTCTGTAAACTTTTCCAAAAGTTGGACACAAATCTAGGATCCCTATCCGAAACAATACTCACCGGGACTCCATGCAGCCTGATTATCTCATTCACGTATCGTTTTGCCATGTCCTCCATTGAAAGGCCGAATCGATATGACAAAAAGTGTGCGGATTTAGTCAATCGATCAACTATGACCCATATCGCATTCTTTCCACTCGGTGTCCTTGGTAAACCGACGATAAAATCCATGGTGATATGCTCCCACTTCCATTTAGGTATCTCGAGTGGGTGTAACTGTCCACCTGGCTTTTGATGCTCAATCTTAACTTGTTGACAAACCAAGCATTGATCGACAAAGTTCACAACATCTTTTTTCATATTGATCCACCAGAAACTTCCTCTCAAATCTCTATACATCTTGGTACTTCCTGGATGGATAGAAAATCTTGTACTGTGAGCTTCTTGTAGTATCTCCTTTTTCAATTCTGAGTCATTGGGAACACATAGTCGACCACGGTATCTCAATGACCCATCTACATGAATACTGAAATCTTCTTGTTTTCCAGCCTCTATGCCTTCTCTGATCTTCTCCAATTGAGGATCCTCATTTTGTTTAGCCTTGATTCTATCGATTAGGGTTGGCTGTACTCGAAGATTGGTTAATTGAGCACCAATCTGATGAACCAATACCTCAAAATCTAGCTTTCTCATATCTTCAAGAATAGACTTCTGAGAAGTAAGTAATGCTGCCATGTTTCCGAAAGATTTACGACTTAAGGCATCCGCTACTACATTGGCCTTACCTGGATGGTAATGGATAGATAAGTCATAGTCCTTAAGGAGTTCAAGCCATCTTCTTTGTCTCATGTTCAATTCTTTTTGACTAAAAATATACTTCAAACTCTTGTGATCTGTAAAGACTTTACACTTTTCACCATATAAGTAATGCCGCCATATTTTTAAAGCAAAGACAACCGCTGCTAACTCCAAATCATGAGTGGGATAATTTTTCTCATGAGTTTTCAGTTGTATGGAGGCATAGGCTACAACTCTACCATTCTACATCAGAACACAACCTAAACCTTCCTTAGATGCATCGCAGTAGATTGTGAATTCGCCAGTTCCTGAAGGTAAGGTCAGAATAGGTGTTGACACCAACCGTCTCTTCAACTCCTGAAAGCTACGCTCGCATTGATCTGACCATATAAATTTAACTCCCTTATGAGTTAAATGAGTAAGTGGACCAGCAATTTTAGAGAATCCCTCCACAAATCGCCTATAGTAGCCAGCTAGGCCAAGAAAACTTCTCACTTCCGTTACATTTGTAGGGCGATTCCATTGAACAATTGCTTCAACTTTCTTCGGATCAACTAAGATGCCATCTTTAGAAATTACATGGCCCAAGAACTCAATATGATCAAGCCAGAAATCACATTTACTAAATTTTGCATATAATTTCCTCTCTCGTAAAGTTTGCAAAACAACCCTCAAGTGTTCTTCATGCTCTCCCAAACTCCTCGAATACACGAGGATATCATCAATGAACACAACAATAAATCTATCAAGATACTGCCTAAATACCCTGTTCATCAAATCCATGAAAGCAGTAGGTGCATTCGTTAACCCAAAAGGCATCACAAGGAACTCATAATGCCCATACCTTGTTCTAAAGGCAGTTTTAGGTATATCATCTGCTTTTATCTTCAGCTGATGATACCCAGAACGAAGGTCAATCTTAGAGAACACTTGAGCTCCCTGAAGTTGATCAAATAGATCATCAATCCGAGCAAGGGATATTTGTTCTTGATCGTCACCTTGTTAAGTTCCCGGTAGTCTATACAAAGACGCATGCTACCATCCTTCTTTTTCACAAATAAAACCGGAGCTCCCCAAGGTGAAACACTGGGTCTAATAAAACCCTTATCCAACAACTCCTGTAACTGTGTTTTCAATTCTTTTAGTTCAATGGTGCCATTCGATATGGTGCTTTTGAAATGGGTGTCGTATTAGGCATCAAATCAATGCTGAACTCAATCTCTCTATCAGGAGGCAAACCAGTTAGATCATCGGGAAAAACATCCGGAAACTCTCTAATAACAGGAATATTTTCCAGCTTTACAAGTTCCTTTGCGGTGTCTTTTACACATGCCAAATAACCACAACAACCCTTCCTCAAAAGCTTCCTTGCTTGCATTACTGAAATCAATCTTGGAAAATTGCCTTTACAACTTCCCGAAAAAGAGAACTCGGTTTGATTCGAAAGTTGAAAGACAACTTTCTTAGAATAGCAATCAACAGTTGCATGATATGTTGACAGCCAATCCATCCCTGGATAATGTCGAAATCCCGTATATTTAATACCACCAAATCCCCAGGCATTTCAACATTATCAATTTGAAGCATACATCTCTTGAACACATGGTCAGCAATCAAGAAATCACCAGTAGGAGTATCGACACGCAATTCACATTCAAGAAGTTGAGGTAGCACATCAAGTTTCTTTGCAAACTCCATAGAAATAAAGGATGCGTAGCACCAGGGTCAAATAATGCATAAGCATTTTGCAAAGCAATAGAGATATTACCAGCAACTACAGTGTTTGACGCTGCCGCGCATCCTCCTTTGTCATCGCATAAACTTTCCCAATTGTCCTTTGACTTTGCTGACTTTCGTGGGGTCTACTCGTTGAAGAGATAGTCTTTCTCATAGAGCAAGTACGTGTTACATGTCCAGTTGTCAACATGTAAAACATATTCGGCTATCTCCTCC
>JAGVVM010001009.1:0-15244 GCA_019149425.1 Psidium friedrichsthalianum | reverse complement strand
CCCCCCCCCCCCCCCCCCCCCCCCCCCCCCCCTCCCCCCCCCCGAAAAGAGCCAGAAACGAGACAAGGAATAGGTATGTATACACGGATTACCAGCTGCCCAATTGGAGTAACCACTAGTATTGAGGAAGCTAGATCAAGAAACCTTATTGAGCAGCTGGGAGAAAGAAACGTTTGATTCCACGCAACCAGAGAAATTTAGGTTGGAGACGTGACACTCAGTGTTTCCACCAACGCCATTTCGACACTGAAGTTGAGTAGTTCTAACATGTTTCATGAAAAATTTTTAATTCATTTTTAACCTAGAGGTAAGCCAATGTACGCATTCATGCATATTGTTTTTGTCTTTTTTCAAATTTTCTAAAACTATACTAAGTTTAAAATATATAACCCTAGCATATCACAAAACCAATTAAAATTAAGTGGCACAATAAGGAATTCATGATATTGAAAAATTGCATCATAACAATCCTAATGAAGAGTCCAAGGCTTAGAAAAATATGGTTCAGATTGAATTTTAAAAGGTGTTTAATGAATTTTCATTAAAAAATCTATGAAAGTCTAGGGGAATCTAAGTGCCACTTTATGGAAAATAAGGTCAAACTAACCATAATCCCTAAGCTTCTTCTATTTTTCAGGCATGTTTTTTTGATTTTTAAGAAATTTTTTTAAATTTTTTTGAATTTTTTATATCTTTTGTATATATTTCTTGAAAATGAGACATCGTTTTATTTATGTCAAGGGAAAAGTGATCAGGAGACTGGAAGAAAAAAAAGTGAGAGATGTGGTACTTTATTCTATTTTATGATTTTCAAAAAAGTGATTTTATTTTTCTGAGCCAACTTTCTCTTTGTATTGTTTTCACTCTAAAAACTGATTTTCGAAACAAAATCAGAATTAGAATCAGTTACGTACTCAAACCAGTGCGGTTTTTTTTGGTTTCAGGAAAAAAATCAGGATAACCAAATTGTTGCCATGTAGGCCCTCAGCCATAGTTAATCATGCAGCATTAGTTGTGTCCCTTTTCTCTTTTTGCATGAGGTGGAAAAGGTCTTATGCCGTGCTCATTAGTGTTGTTGCTCCTAACTTGAAAACTAGAGATAGGGAGATTGAAAAATTAAAAGTTGGAAGAAGAGCATTTATAAATGAGGATTCTATTAGGATGATCGGATCAAATCGTCGCGGAGCACAGCCATATCTCTCGAACACTCGATCGATCAGCAAACGATCCGCCAAAGGAAGGCGCTGCGTCGGTAAGAAAAATCAAATCGGTAACGTTGAAACCGGACTCCAACTAGCGCTCATGTGACGGCCGATCGGATTGAAGTTGGGAATGCAAGTTGAGCACAATCTTCACCATGACGGCTCACAATTTGAATTGCAAACTTTATGTGTGTCGGAGATCCACCGCTGGGGGGCACGTTGCCCAATGGCCCCCTAGCAATTACATCGCGATCAGCTGTGACCCCCCGTTCTCTTTTGGATCTCCGTTTACTTTTCTTAATTTCAGTTTTTTTCCTGTATAATTGTACTATCCCTTATACGAAATATGCTCAAACCTAAAATGAGTGGAAATGTCAAGTGGGTATTGTGCCAACCGCTCAAGCCCACGTCCCTTAAGTTCTGATCTTTGAAATCCATTTTATCCCGCGTTTAAAAATTTTAGGCAATCCAGTTTATCACTTCCCCCATTAGATATGAGTTGCAAAAAAATAAAATAAAATTCATATCCATTTTTTTTAATCTCTAGAAAGGACTGTGACAAGGGCTTTCGATATAGACATTCTTTTTGTGAATTTTTTTTTAAATCCCAAAAATTTTTCGCCAATATTTAAATGTCGACTCAGCATATTTGACACATAATTTTTGTTTATATAGATTTGTATGATTCGACGCGACGTTTGATATTTGTCGTGGGGAAGTGAAGAAATTCTATTTGACTTCACGTGAAGAACCTCTTTGTATGGGGCTAAATTAAACACCTTAATACAGAATTTATAGTTGCAATGCATTTCATTTTAGGTTGTGGTCGAGTATTTTCAGGAGTACTTGGGTACATCATATTATGAAAGAAATTATTTTTATTGAAATGTACTACTTATTGTAATACAAGATGATAGGCTAGAAGCATCGGCACTTTTCGAGGCCTAATGTCGTGTTAGATACCTCTCTCACACTCATGATACTCTTGAAACTCTCTGCATGCAAAATGGACATGTGTTAGCACTCTAGACCGCCAGTGAAACACGAGTTCACCATCCACTCGCTAATTTTAGCACGCACAGGATCAATATTAAATATTTCGATAAATTAAGGGTAAAAAATGCCAAGTATCAAAAATATATATTAAATTATATACCAGCACCCAAAATTAATAGTACCCAGTTAAAGAAAAAAACCTAAATTGTGAATCCCTAACAAAAAAAGAAGAAATTTGAGATCATTTTTTATATAGCATAAAATATACCACGCGTGTCCTGATGTGTCGGAATTATTTATTTTTTGAGAAGTGACGTGTTAGCGTATCGGTATCGGTTCTACTTAGATGATAAGTACTTTGAAAATGGCATTTTTTATTTTTATTTTTTTTGGGTATTTAACGAATCCAATAAAATAATAATCACATTATAATAGTCTCATTCGGAAATATGAAGTGAGAAAGTGAAACCCTAAACCCCAACATACCTTCGCTCTTGTAACCTTACCTCAGTCTGTCTCTCGGTCGCTCTCCTGTCCTCTAGCTCGTTGGCAAAGTCGGCAACCCTTGCCGCCATTGTCAATCCACTCTCGGCCTTCGACCTCCACTCGCTCGCTGAGCAACCTAGCTCCATGTGACGTTCCAAGCCTGTCATATTTGCTAATGTGGAGTTATCGACGATTCAATTATCATGATTATAATATATATATATTTGTACAACCTGACTTTAGGAGGCCTCAAAAAATTGCCTATCGCTTTTACCCTGCATACTCAACTATGCATGCTTATTCACACAACGATCAAAAGAAAGCGAGTCCAAAAGCTCCCAAGTAACTATGATCAGTCGATCTAAGGCTTCAAAAGTCTCGGTTAGTGCAACATAGCACAAACTTATTTGCATCTTAGAGTCTGATGCCCTCCCTTAGGTTAAGCCACCACTCGCTCCCCCATTGCTGCCACTGCTTACAAAGCGAAGAGGCCTAAACCACCCTCTAGCTGGTCATAGACAGCCTCAAAACAATGTGGGATCACCCCCACATTGAGGCCTCCATTGGTCCACAACATACAAGTAACACGCACGAACTCCAGATCCGGAACCTCGAGTACAGAAAAGGATGTGAGGTCCCACGTAAGGTGGATGGGCATCCCATACGAAGCAGTGGGAAGAGCGAGGAGGTTAGCCATATTATTTACCTAGAAAAAATGAAGCAACAACAGAGTGAGAAATAATCTCAGTAAGTTAATTCAGCAAATCACCCACTAGTCAAGCCAATGAAACGAACTGTTAAAGGTAATTCAGGTAACTAAGTGTTCCTCTACAACGTACTATGGATAGCAACTTGACGAAGTACAATGCAATGAATGACAGTCAATACTATAGCACAAAACACGTGGAAATACATTGTTACAGTTTGACCAATTTGGCCATGCATAGATTCCATGTCATCTCGTACAGCCTCCAGCGTGGAAAGGATCAAAGAGAAGAATCGGAGTGGTGAGCAGGGGCGAGAGATTAGGAAACGAAATAGGTCTTCTCATAAACTCTATGGGGTATAAAACCTTGAGCGCGAGCTCAAATTCATGAACCTCATTCGTTATATGCCCATTATATGTATGGCCATGCCATGCTGCATTCAACTATAATGAGTATCAGCACTAGAAGGATATGCATTACATCATGCGAGTGAGGATACTAACAACTAATCCAATTTAACTATCCCAACGTCCATTTTACACAGACATCTAAGGTAGCAAATCCGTCAAGTTATATATGTCTCTGTATCAACTATTGTCGACAGTTTCAGGTGAATGCCATACACCAGTACTCAAAGCCTACCGCAGATAAGGTACTGAGCCTTCCTTACATGCCACTTCAAGCCATCATTTCTCATTCGCGCTTTAAAACTTGTTAAGTTAAACTTCCCTAACTACTTGACCACTCTAAGACTACACGAAAATTAGCCCAGCAACGACACACCCTTGTTAAATTCATTGACGACCGACCAGCGAGAAGAAAATTCTGAGATTGCACTGGCTGTCCGCGACCCAAACTACATCCTCCGCCACGCCGCCCTACTTTCATGACCAGTTTCAATCCTCAGCCTTCGACGCCTCGCCTTGACATACACGCAATAGGCCTCGACTAACTACTGTTTCCCCTAGCTCACTGCCGAGGTCGACAGTCAACGCTCTCTCCCCACCTTCGCTTCACTAGTTGCCGAGCTAACTCTCCCTGAGCCGGCACGGAGGTGTGGACAGCTACTCGGTGGAAAGGAAGTTGCTCCCCTATTCTCTTCTTCAGGTGACATTACCAAGGGAGCAAAAGAAGAGGAAGAAATGGGCGTGCAACTGGACCGTGGGCAATTAAGATGGGTTGTCCATTGGCCCACTTCAAGAAGGGAGAATTAGGCTTAGTGGTGGCGTACGAAGGCCTTGAGCTGTGAAGGCCTTCGGCAGGCTGGGCTGACAACAAAGCCTTTCGGGATGGATCGGTTCTATGGGCTGGGCCCCCAGCACTACCCCCATTGCCTCAAGTCCAATTAATCTGTTATCCTTCGGTGAGTCCGTTAAAGTTAAATTCCTTCAGGCCAAGTTCTTGGTAACGAGCCGAACTCAATTTTCTCCCACTTGGGCCGCTACTTTTCATGCCCATAACCTAATCTTAGAGACTCAATTCATATTGAACTCTGGTTCGTACGGCCCAAATAAGCTTTCTAATCATTTTGGTTATTTTCGACTAATTTAGAACTATTTAAAATGGGCATTACAACTCTTCACTCCTTGAATAATTTTGTCCTCAAAATTGTCCATTTCCTTACATTATTCAAACAAAAACAGATACCATTGCCTCATGGTGGCCTCACTCTCTCAAGTCACCTCTACTTGGTCATGGTGTTGCTACAATATTTTTACCATGGGAATCACCTTAGTTCGTAGTATTTGCTCTTTCTGATCTAATATTTTAATGGGTCTTTCAACATAACTAACCATTTCATCTACTTACACAATATTATGATCCAACACATGAGATGGATTTGCTTGGTGTTTCCTTAACATCAAAACATGGAAGACACTGTGAATGTTGGACATCTTCCGTGGAAGCGCCAATTGGTATGCCACCTCACCAATTCTTTCAAGTATTTCAAAAGGTCCGATGTATCTTGCACTAAGTTTCCCTTTCTTTCCCAACCTAAATATTCCTATTCTCGGTGACACCTTCATAAACACATGATCACCTTTTTGAAATTGTAAAGGTTGTTGTCGATTATCCACATAGCTCTTCTGTCTACTTTGAGCTGTCTGCAGACGTTTACGAATTACGACCATTGCGTCCGAAGTAATCTGTATTAACTTAGGTTCTGTCAATTTCTTTTCGCCCACTTCGGAATAGCATGTGGGTGTTCTATAGGTCCTCCCATATAACACCTCGAACGGAGCCATGCTAATGCTTTGCTAATAGCTAGTATTGTAAGCAAATTTTACCAGGTGTAACTTATCATCCCAATTTCCTTTAAAATCTATGGCACATGCGCAAAGCATATCCTCCAATATTTAATTAACCCTTTCTATCTTAGGATAGAAAGCAGTACTAATGCCTCTTGTAAACCCTACCAGAAGTTTAACATAAATTTTGAATCCCTATCTAAAGTGATGGTCACAAGAATGCTATGGAGTCGTATGATATGCCTGACGTATAACTCAGCGTACCTTTTCATTGGGTAGTCTACCTTCACTGCCAAAAAGTGAGTTGATTTCATTAGATGGCAACCACCTAAGTAGATGTCCTTGAGAGCCCCTGAATAAAATCCATAGTAATGTGCTGTCATTTCCATTCGGGAATTTTTAACGGCTTTAATAGTCCTGCCGATTCTGGGTGCTTTGCCTTGACTTGTTGACATATCAAACACTTGGCCACATATTGAGCCACATCGCTTTTGATTCCATTCCACCAATAATTTTTGTCGAAGGTTTCGATATATTTTAGTACCTCCTGGATGGGCATTGTACTTATTCCTATGTGCTTCATCCAAAATTTTTTCTTTGAGTTTTGTATTATCAGGTACACATATACATCCACGAAAATGGACTATCCCATCTTTCGATACTCCAAAATTTGTTCATTTCCCCCTCAATATTTCACATTGAATCTTCGATATTCCTTCATCCTTTTGTTGCATAGCTTTAATTTTTTTGTCTCACTTCAGCTTCAATTCTAAGCATCGCTAAAATACCCATCACTTCATTCACTTCAATATTGAAATCTTGATTCAAAATTTCCTCCAATAGGTTCCATGCACGAGACCACAGGCCTGCTACGAATGTTGACTTCTGACTTAAAGTGTTTGCTACAATGTTTGCTTTTCTAGGATGATAGAGGATGTTACAATCATAATCTTTTTATCAATTCCAACCATCTTCTTTGCCTCATATTCAGCTCTTTTTTGAGAAAAAAAAAATATTTGAGGCTCTTATGATCAGTGTATATTTTGAATTTCTTGCCATAAAGATAATGTCTCCATGTCTTAAGCTCAAAGACTATTATTGCTAATTCCAGATCATGTGCGGGATAATTTAATTCATAAGGCTTTAACTACCTAGAGCATAGGCGACCACCTTGCCAGGTTGCATTAGGACACACCCAGGGCTCTTATGCGAGGCATTGTAGTAGATAACAAATCCTCCAGATTTTGACGGTGTCATCAATAAAGGTGTTATAGTTAATATTTTCTTAAGTTCCTAGAAGCTCCTTTCACAATCCTCATTCCATTCAAATTTTACATTTTTCTTGATCAATTTGGTTTGGGAACCGGCGATTCGCGAAAATTCTTCTACAAAGCTTCGATGGTATCCTGCCAATCTTAGGAAACTACCAATTTCCGTCATCGTCATCAGTCTCGGCCAATTAAGTAATGCTTCTATCTTAGCCGGATCCATCGATACTCCTTCTCCAGTAACTACATGACTGAGGAAGATGACTCGATCCAGCCAAAATTCACTCTTACTAAACTTAGTATACAGTCGGTGTTCTCTCAATGCTTGCAATACTGACCTAAAATGTTGCTCATGCTCCTATGTTTTCTTTGAATAGACTAATATGTCATCAATTAACACAATTACAAATTTATCCAGCAAAGGTCTAAACACTTGATTCATCAGATCCATAAAAGTAGTAGGGGCGTTAGTTAAATCGAATGGCATCACTAGGAACTCATAATGACCATACCTCGTTTGGAATGCCGTCTTCAGAATATTCTCATTTTTGATCCCTAACTGATGATATCTAGATTGGAGATCAATTTTTAAAAATATTGGTGCTTCCCGAAGATGATCCAATAAGCCATTAACCTTTGGAAGTAGGTATTTATTGTTGATCATTACTTTATTTAACTACTTGCAGTAAATGCATAATCTTAAGGATCCGTCTTTCTTTTTCACGAACAATACTAGCGCACCCCAAGGCGATGCATTGGATCTAATATATCCTCGATCCAACAACACCTGTAATTGCACATTCAATTCTTTTAATTCCAATGGGGCCATTCTATATAGTGCCTTAGATATAGGCTCTGTTTCTAGAGCTAACTCTATTACAAACTCCACTTCTTGTTCTGAAGGTAATCTTGGTAATTCTTCAGGAAATACGTCTAGAAACTCTCTGACTATAGGTATTTCTTCAAGTTTCCTTTTCGGCTTCTCCTTATCGTTCACAATCGCGAAGTACCCGTAACATCCATTATTTAGCAATTGACAAGCTTCGACTGTAAAAATAATTGCCCTTGTGGCCTTTGCCCCATCTCCTTGTAATTCAAAGCTAGGATCATATGGTGGATTAAAAGATATCAATCTCTCATGATAATCCATCGTAGCTCATAGTCTATTCAACTAATCAATGCCAACAATAATACCAAAGTCATATATTGCTAACATCATCAAATCAATTACTTGTCTCTGCCCTCTAATCTCAATTTCACAATTTCACAATTTTTGCAAATCAAAGTAGACAACACGCTCTCTTCAAATCTTGAGGTTCATCTAGGCTATGTGGTCGCGCGATTGCGTCACAAAAACCTTGGCCATTGGCGTGCTTATTAGTATTGTTAGACCTAACTTGAACCTAGAGATACCCACCAAAATAAAATAAAAATTATTAGAAAACAAAAATTAGAAGAGCATTTATGAAACCATGACTCTATTAGAATGGTTGGATAAAATTGTCACAGAACGACACCATATCTCTCAAATATCAATTGATTTAGCAAATGATTGCCATTGGAGGGGTTGTGCTGGTGAGAAAATCAAATCAGCAATGTCAAAACAAGATACCAATTAGTCGCCCATAGTGAACCGACTAAGCA
Organism: Psidium friedrichsthalianum; assembly: GCA_019149425.1. Classification (NCBI taxonomy): domain Eukaryota; kingdom Viridiplantae; phylum Streptophyta; class Magnoliopsida; order Myrtales; family Myrtaceae; genus Psidium; species Psidium friedrichsthalianum. The sequence goes on along the minus strand of JAGVVM010001009.1, from coordinate 6,692 downwards.
GATCGAAATTGGAATGCCTAAGCACAATCTCAGCATGAGGTCATAAGTTAAATACAAACTCTAGGTATTGAGATCCGCTAGAGAAAATATTGAATATAGACTTGGTAGAGCTGACGTGGTCTAGCTCACCGTTCATTGAGTGACACGTAGTGATTGGGCTCCACTTATCAAATTTTTTTGAAACGCACGGTGAAAGCTCTCCAATAGAAAAAATAAGAGGAAGATCCTTTCTCTCTCTTATCTCGCCAGATTTTTCCATGATGCCTTCTGCCTCCCAAATTAACAACGCTTTAGCAGGTCTGACAAACGCCTTCTCCATCACCTTTGCCACCGCCTCCGTCGTCGCTTTGATAGAAAAGACAAGAGGAAAATCCTTTCTCTCTCGTATCTCGACCTCTCTCTCTCTCTCTCTCTCTCTCTCTCCCTCCTATTTCACTAGATTTCTTCACGATGCATTCTCCCTCCCAAATCGACGACACTCTGGTAGGTTCGATAAACACCTCTGCCTTCACTATCAGAGGGTGAGGCTCAAGCCCTTCGCCATATGTCTCAGTATTTTGGCTCAGAGGAGGCATTGCAACTCTAGAGCAGTTTGTGCGCATGCCATCACTTGTTCGGGGTTGAGACCCTTACTCTGCGATGCTCATTAGGATCCACATATTTGTAATTTATTATCCTTAATTTCGCAGTTTTAGTCTTATTCACTTGGTTTATGAGTGTGACAGTGTAATGTGTGCTGATGTTTACGGGCCAGTTCGAGTGTTGATATTGTCTCTATTGATTTGGAAAATGAATAGGGACAACAATTTGGTTGTGAAAAGGTTGAGGCTTTGGTTACTCATATAGTTATCGCATTTTTGTGTGATGATGGAGCAACGTCCGTGTGCATTGCCCATTTCAATTATGCTATGGATAGCTTATCAACTCTGGTAGCTAAACTTTTATTCCCTTCTTTTGCCTCAAATTAGATGATTTCCTTGGTAGTTGTTAGAGGTACGTTACTGTAATCATTTTTTTTGTCTTTAGTAGGGGGTCAAGGAGGGATCAATTAGTGTGCCAACTAGATTGATTTTTCACTGTAAATCTTGTTTAGGTAGGAAAAACAAATAGATTATGGTTTTTAATCAAAATTATATGCATAGTTTCTCTTTTTTTTTTTTGTGCAACTGAGTTGTGCTACTTAGTTTGTTTCAAAAGATATCTTTTGTTAGTATATTGTCTCTATTTGCACCTAGAGAAAAATACTTATATTGTAGGGGTTTAATCAGAACGTATTGCAAAGTCGATTTTGTCGAGATTATTTTCGTTTCTCTGCTTCAAAGATATCAGATGGCTGAATCAGAGGTAATTCCATACTCATACTATGTAATGTGAAATAGTAACCATAATAATTCCTCACTTTATTAATTACTTTTTTTTTAGTTGCAGCATGAAATTTCCCATCTTGCACATGCAATGCATGATTTGGAAAAAGAGTTTGAGTTTGCAACATGGATAATTTTTTCAAATGAAGTTAAAGCATATCATAAATATGTGGCCTATGTAATCAGCAAAGGATTTGGAGTGAGAAAGGAAAATTTGTCTAGAAATAGGAAAGGAAAAATTACTTGACGTACTTTTGTGTGTAATTGTGAGGGGTATTCTGTCAACTCATCTGATCTAGAAAAGAAATTTGAAAGATATGAAATTAGATTTAGTTATCTTGCTCGTATCAAATTTAAGATTGACAATGGTGCATATGAAGTTATGGAGTATGTTTATGATATAATCATGCATTTGTTCCGAATGATCAAAAGTATTTGATTAGATGTAGGAGAATGATATTTGATCCATGCAAAAGTGCTTTAGTCAACATGATTGCCACTGGCATTGGGGGGACTACATCATGTAAGGTTTTAGCAAATAGAATTGGAGGAATCAAAAACTTAGGTTTTATCTTGCTTGATAGTCAAAATATAATATAGACAAAAAGATCCAATGTTATAAGTGGGGGAGTTGTCAAAACCTTCTAAATCATTTTCGTTGTATACAAATGCAAAATCCAATGTTTTCTTATGCTGTATAGATAGATCAAGATGGTAAATTAATAAATTTATTCTGGAGAGATAGCTTGTTCAAATTTGATTTTTGTTTCGGTGATGTGTTGGCATTTGATATCATGTACAGTACCAATAAATATAACATGATATATACACATTTTATTAGGGTTAATCACCATTGGAAGAATATTCTTAGTTATGTGTTTTTGCTGGATGAGACTGTAGGATCATTTATTTGGTTATTTGAGGCGTTTTTGAAGTAGATTGGAAATACAGCTCCAAAAATAATGTTCGCCTGACCATTAAAATTGTGTTTCCGAATACACAACATCGTTTATGCACTTGGCACGTTATAAAAAATGCCAATGAAAACATTTCAAATCTTTACCACAAGTCGGATTTTAATGATAAATATTTCTAAGCGCTTAGGTATAGATGTAGCTCGGTGGACGAATTTGAATGTACTTGGAGGAAAATAAAAGAAGAGTGAGGTATTGAGAATAACAATTGGCTTAAGAGATTATAAGGTCTTAGACATAAATGAAGTTTAGCTTTTAATCGTGATACTTTTTCAAGTGGTATAAGATCAAGCCAAAAGAGTGAGAGTGCCAATAATGTCTTTCAACATATATTGATCAAGACATTGACCATTGTAGAATTTGTTCATCAATATGAAAAACAAGTGAAACACATGAGAGAAATAGAAAGTCAAGATGATTACAGTTCTCGTGGAAAGCCCAAATTGCAACTTTCGAATAGTGGGATCTTGACACATGCTACTTCATTATATACTCATACAATTTTTAAAAGGTTTAATGAAGAATTATTGCAAAGTTTATTTTATTTCAGGTACTATGTTTGATGGATTAGTTTATTTGTATACTCTCAGGTGTTTGGAGATTCAACATGAACATGTAGCCAGATTTAACCTTGCAGACTTATCAGTTTCATGTGAATATAAATTATTCAAATTGAAAGGGTGGTTGTGTCACCATGCCTTGAAAGTGTTGGGTGAGAACATCTCGATTATAGGTGTTCGATCTTCCTATATTTTGAAAAGATGAATTAAGGGTGTCAAACAAAGGATTGTGGATGATGAATCTCATCAAATGTTACCGGGTGCATCTAAGTTTAATTGATTTTCCATGTTAATGCAACAATTTTTGGAACTGATGAGTTTGGGAGCTGAAGACACAAATACTATGAAAATATTAACAAAGAACATGGAAAAAGAAAAGGTTGAAGTTTTATTATATAAATCAAGTGTAGTTGTTAATGATGGGGCTAGTGATGATGATGATGATGATGATGAGGCTTCTGTGTGCAAGATGTCGGTATTGGACCCCCTCTTAAGGAAAGGAAAGGGAATGGGTTATGAAAGGTTTAGTAGCTCAAATGAGAAAAAGAAGAAAACATCTAAGAAAGGAACATGCTCAATGAGAATAGAAATATTGATTAAAAAAACGTAAATAGAAAGTCAAGGTGAGTGACATGCTATTCTAGTAAGTTTATTTAGATAAATTTTTTGATTATGTTATGTTACATGATTTCAATTAACATATTTATTATTTTGTGAAGTAAAATTGATTGTCCAAGTAACACATGTTGAAACTCATTTCCCAAATTATTCAAGTAATTCAAATTTGTTTCGAAGTGCCTTTTATCCTAACAACATTAGTGATCCTATAGTGAATCTAAATTTTCATAATCAGGTTTGTCGCTCTTAGTCCTACATTTATAATTACGTTTTTTTTATTTCGGTCATTTTTTATATAGATGCATTAGCCACTATACATTATACCACCGGGGAATATACATGGATTTTGGCCATTCCCTAGTCGGGTATTTAATAGTTTGGTGTATTAATTTAGTTATAATGGACTGTGCCTATCCACAACTACAGAAAACATCATTCTCAAAAGTTCTAGTCATTGGGATTATTTAATTACATTATGCTAATAGGGTCATTTATTTTATGCAGATATAATTACAATATATCATGCCACCAGTGATTATGAGTGATTTTTCCCCATTCACTAATCAAGTCCTTATTTTGAAATCATTTTGGATTCCAATTATTTTATCTTTTTGTTGCTACTATAGTATTTATTATTGATGAATTCTTCTGGATTAGATGTTGAAGTACCATAATAAATCTTATGGAACCATTTTGAGTCAGGTACAACTTACGTTTGCTCTTGTGGAATCACAATTTAGCATTAGCTGTAATGTTGATAACATATTATTTGAGACATAATTGTCTCGGTATGTTGTTCAGTAAAATGTAAAGAAATTCGTTATTCTTTGTATATGGGTCATCAAACTCTTTTCAGTGTCTTGAGCATCCTGCAATCAATAGTTATGATATTGATGCTGGAAACTTGTTCAGCTCCAATTTATTTATATATCAATCTTCTTGTAGTGTTCTATTGGGGATCCTGATAGTTTCAGTTAGACATGGCCACGGGCCGGTTCCGGCCCGGGACTGGACCGGAACCGGCCCGGGACCGGACCGGAACCGGCCCGTAAAAACCGCCGGCCCAACGGCTAGTAGCCGTTGAACCCAACGGCTAAATAGCCGTTGGGGGGGGGGGGCAACGGCTATTTAGCCGTTGCCCCCCTTTTATTTTTTTTTTGTTATTTTTTTTAAAAAAATTAAATTTAATATCAAAATTTTCTTATAAATACCCCCCTCCCCCCTTCATTTTATTCACAACTTCTCTCAATTTTCTTCTCTCAAATTCTCAAATTCTCAATCTTAAATTCTCTCAAGTTGCGATACTCGATCCACTTTCATTTCTCTCGAAATTCTTCATTTCTTTGTTGTTGGAAATTCTCGAAAAATGGCAAGTGGAAGCCGTGGCGGGAGGGGTAAGAGCCCGATGGCGCCGATGGGATCGTCCAATTATCCTCAATCTCATAATCCTCAAGATTATGCATATTATGCTTCGACGACGACGAATTGAAATCGACAATATTCCAAATGTCGAGGAGCCCGTTCCAACACAAGATAGCATGAATCCTCCCACCGAAGAAGCGTCAATAACGATGGAACGAAGGGGGTCATCCGTTTCTTCGATATGGGAGCACTTCACGAAGATGCGCGTTGGAAGAAAACAAATATCAACTTACTTGCAAACATTGTGGAAAAAAATTACAAATTCGTAAGTGGTCAAGGCTATGGAACATTTCAACGGCATTTGAGGTCAAAACATCCAACGCTAGCTGGGATCGACACTCGTCAACAACAAATTTCCGGGTACGCCAAAACTAACGCTCCTCCTTTATTCCGTTATAGCGAAAATGTTTATAAAGAAGAATTAGCTAGATTTACGGCCGTAGAACATTTAGCATTTAATTTTGGTGAGAAATTTGGTTTTAATAATTTTATACAAAATGCATGCACTCCACAAGCAAAACCCGTTTATAGAAATACCCTTAAACGCCAAATTTTAATTTGTATAAAAAAAGGAAAAGAAGAATTAAAAAATATTTTTTATGAATTATAATGGACGTGTGTATATAGGTAGTGATATTTGGACCGATCCTTGGCAAATTCATTCTTATATGGGTATTACGTGTCATTGGTAGATGACGATTGGAATATTCAAAAAAGAATTATTGCATTTCGAGTTTTGAGGATAGACATACGGCAATTAATATTTATAGATTAATTAGACAAGTTTTAGAAGAATATTGTTTGGTTGAAAAGTTTTTTCTATTGGTTTTGATAATGCCACGGCAAATACCGCTTCTATTGAAGACTTGGAAAACTTTGTAACCCACTTTTGGTGGAGAATTTTTTCATGTTAGATGTGCTTGCCATGTTTTAAACTTAAGTGTACAAGAAGGTTTACAAAACTCTTAACGTTTTCTCGACCCAATAAAAATCGCAATCCAATATTATGGAGACATCCCCAAATTATGAAAGATTGGTGTAGATTTTGTAAACAAAATGGAAAAAGGCCAAGAAGATTTTCAGAGATGTTCCAACTCGTTGGAATTCCACGTACGAATTGCTTAATCAATCTTTTTGAATATAAAGTTTTATTATGTGCATTTATTTCGACTAATGTTCCTCAACTTGAGTTATTACCACAACATTGGAATATTTGCCACAAAATTTTAGATTGTTTAAAAGTTTTCAATGATGGAACTTATACTTTATCCGGTGTTTATTATCCTACGACTCATTTATTTATAATAGAGTGTGTTAATATTGCTGGTGTTTTTGAAGAATATGAAGACGATGAACAATTAGGGTGCAACTATTAAGGCAATGAAATCAAAATGGCTAACTTATTATAAACATATTCCTTTTATTTATTTGGTTGCTTCTGTTTTCGATCCACGTACGAAATTAGAAGGCGTAAAAGATTTTTGACTATGTATTATGGATGTCTTCATATAGAAATGGATTTAGATATTAATTTATTAAAAGGGATGGTTAGCAACTCAATAGTAGCATTATATAATGATTATTATAATAGATATAACGCCACTGATATTGGATCTTCTTCTCAATTTAGTCGCGGTAGAAAATGAGAGCGGAGGTAAAATGAGTATAGGGTATAAAATGCTAATGAGTAGGCACAAAAGACAAAGGGGGCACACAAATATTTCCGAATTTGATCACTATTTAAGCACTAACTT
>JAGVVM010001007.1:0-38914 GCA_019149425.1 Psidium friedrichsthalianum | reverse complement strand
TTTTGTGACATTGAAACAGTTGTTTGCCTCTGCCCATTTCAGTAGTTCCTCAGGTAGCAATCAGATTGTCAGTTCATTCTTTCAGAGGGGATGGTAGTCACATCTTTGGAAAGGAGTACTTGGGATTTTGTTTTCAGCTTATGAAGAGCAATTTAGACAACTTTGTTTAGCCAGATTCATGTTTGCTTGATGGGATTTTATAGGTGAAGAAATGCGACTCAATTCATAGTGCGAGATTTACGTAATGAATTCGTATGTCCTCATGCAGTATTGTAGTTTTGGATCTTACATAAACCGTCATCCGACACCGCCTCCAGCTCTGTCATTTGAGGGGACTGATCAGATGCCAGGAACTACGATTCAAGAGAATTGTGGATATTGGAATATCCTTGGCAGAAAATGTTCGATTTCAGGCGCGCAATTGCGTTGCGGATTCTGAATATTTCGAGATACTACTTTACCACCTTATTAGGAAGGAAAGCAAGGAAGAAGAATGATACCATTACTGGACAAAGTCTTAGGCATAGAGCACAGTTTCCCTTTAGATTCAAGTCTGGTTCTTCTGGGCCAAACTTCAGGTTTAAGTCTCAAGCGCCCTAAATTGTTGGCTCTTAACGTAGGGCAAAATGCTATTTTTTCGTTTAAAATTCTAGTATTCACTTCAATTTGTGATGTTGGCACACGGAAACAAAACAATCTGCTGAATCTTTTTGGGCAATATATTGCTAAAATTTTCTACATACTTAAGGTTCACAAATGTTTCATCTGGAAATGCAAACGGTAAATTAGTGGCGCTTATTAGAGGATAGCCGGTACGCTGCCGAGGTCAACTGAAGTGCAAAATACACTGCGGATTGAGCACTCAACGACTTGGTAACTAATCCTCGAGTAGATATGCACTTAATCAATGCCGAAAAGCAAATCAATCTCTTGCATTCGGATGAAACCACGCGGCTAGGAGCCGGTCTCGAAGTAGATCCTACACCGACTTTTCTTAAACCATGCCGCTTGAGCGCTTTGCCTCTTTCAAATCCCAAACTTTTTGAAATTTTCACGATACTCAAATATATAAAAATATGTAGATTCGTTCATGAATTCTTCCCGGTGTTTTTTTTTTGGAAATTCAGATAATATTATGTACCGTCGAGAAAGAGAGAAAAAGAAACATTATTTGCTTTTTTTTCTTTCTTTTTTAGCTTATTTTGAATTGTTGAGAAACAGACGAGAGAGCCAGCGGGAACAAAAAGACCAACCGTTGGTGTTGGGCCGGACATCATCCCAAGGGCCCAGATTGGAGAGTGGACAAGACAGAAACCAAAATAGACTCCGACAGTAGAAAACATTGGGGAGGCAATGGCAACAATAAAATAATAACAACATTTATATCAATAACACTAATAATAATACTAAACAAAATGAATAAGTACATTGAAAGTCCTAAAACTTATCACAAAATTATAATTAAGTCTTAAAATTTTTCGAGTTTGGTCCAACTGTCTTTTTATTAATTTACTTTTTGAAATTTTTAAGACTTGATTGTACTTTCACGATAAGTTTTAGACTCGAATTGTATTTTTTGAAAGTTCTAGAAAACTCAATTGCACTTTAGTGATTGAAAGTTTTATTATTCAATTGCATTTTTGCGATAAATTTAAGGCTTTCAATATATTTATTTTTAAATAAAATAAAATAAAATAAAATAAAATAAAATAAAGCAAAATTCATCGATGTGCCAAAGAGCAAAAAAAATCTTCAAAAAGCGCCACTGGTTTGTCGCCAAGTCAAAGCAACCACACTTCGCTTTCCACCTGATGGCCGGCCCTCCTGCTGCTGCTCTCTTCTCTTCTCTTCACTTGGTCCCACCATGATATTAATAACCCCACTCTCGTGTTGACACGTGTCCCTACTTGAAAAGGGAGTCTTTCTGACATCCTAAATTCAACTTTCTGAGGATAAAATGGGCAATTTGTGTTAAATTTGTTGCCAACCAAGTATTTCATGCCTCTCTTAGCTCCATCAATGGTCATAAAACTTTTTTTTTGCTAAATTTACTTTACAATAGGTTGGGGTTGGTTGACATTCTATGTGAGTTCTAAGAGAAGTATTAAAAAGTATTAAGTTCTTTCATTAAAAAAAAAGCCCCAATATGATTTTTTCTCAACGGCACCGCGCACGTAAATCACTAATTGCAAGTTAGTTCTTCATCGTGTTTCTCTCCGAATCGGTGTCTACAAAATGTGGAAAAAAGAAAGAAAATTTAACCAAGTGTTTAAAAAAAATGCTAATTAAATTATGTTTCTCTTTCATGTCTTAAGCTTGAGGAATATAATAATATTTAAGCTCGAATTATATTCTTTTGGTGGGGGGTCCAAAGCCGTCTACCAAGTACCCGACACGCGTCTCGGGATTAGGAGATAGGGCTCACCTACCGGTTACCGCTCGACCAGTCACTTTAATCCCACCTCGTGACGTACCGTTTTACGAACTTTCCACCGACTGTTGTAGGGCGAGGTCAAAGTCATTCCCACTTCAGCCGAAGACCGAAGCCGACATTCGAGAGATCTCACCCGTCCATCCATCTCCTCTAAGGAAAGACATCATCGCCGTCAATTTACAGGGCTAGAAAAGTGCTCGTGCCATGCAGGGGGTACCTGTCTTGCTGAATTTGAGTAAGATGATTTTCACTAATGACATAATGTTTGTAATATTTAAATTATGTATTTACAAATAAAATAAAATAAAAAGGTCGATTTTTTCCACACATCCCTACTCAAAATCTATTTTAATCTACCCAAATTACGGTCGATGGTATTATATCAAGTGCAACCATGTAAGTTTAATCGAATATGTTGATAATTTTCACTTAAACGTATGATATTAATGCGCATATTTATAGATGATAAGACATGAAAGCATATCATTTTTTTTTTATTTTAAGATTGGCCGGTCTACCAAATATTAACCAAATTTGACATATATCTTACTTGGACATGGTATGTAGAAATTTTCTAGGTTAAATATATGTTGTAACTAAGCATTATATGCTCTGCATATAAATTGCATAATCTTATAAAAACATTATTATCTTGAGCATACAACAAAGCAAAATTTTCCCTCATCTTATCTCAAAATGGCCGTAGTTATTTTTGATAATGACATCCTGTATTGGTGAATTGCGGAAAAGAAAAAGTTTCGGAAGGATAAGATTACTTTTCAGTTTAGTTCCCCTTTTTTTTTTTTTTTGCTTAGTTCCATTTTAAAAGAGGTAAAGAAAGCATTATGGCTACACCTTTGCCTGATCTCATGGATACAGCATTTGTCCACTTTCTCATTCTTGAGACAAGAGTTGGTTCATCCACCAATTTAGGGTGTGTTTTTGTTCCGTGAAAAATAAGTAATTTAAAAAATATTTTTTAAAAAATATTTATTGTGTCGCTTATTAGGATGAATGAATAAAATATATTTTCTTCATACACGAAAATGTTTTAAACATAAGGCTTTTTTTTTTGTCTCGTGAAAAATGAATTATTTGAATAATATTTTCTTAAAAGTAAACGTTTGTATCATTTGAAATAATGTTTTTTATCCTATATCGTTTGAAATAATTAGTCATTGAAATATGTTTTCATTGTTGAAAATAATTTATGTCTAAATATTTTCGTTTTAACAATAAAAAAATTCATTAATTTATCTTTGTAAGCGGTATAGGCAACCATTTCGAAAATTTTTCAGATAATTCATTTTTTGGAAAAGAAACAAAGCCTTTTTCAAATGGAAAACATTTCGAGAAAAATATTTTCCAAATTTTCCAATGTTCGGTTCACGAAATATAAATGAGTCACAGAAATATTTTCCCTCTCATGAAAAAAGAAAAAAATCCATATAAGGGTTCAAAGTATCCTTATTTTTCTCAAATAAGGATTTGAAGTGAACCTTATTTTAAATAAGAACATAAAGTGCTCTTGTTGTTTCAAATAAGGACTAACCAGGGCATTCTTCTTCATTTTTTTTTATTATTTTTTTCTTTTTTGGCCTTCCTTCTTGCCCATCGATGAGGACTAGGCGACCCTCACTTGCGGCTGGCAAGGGTTGCCCTCATGGACCTTGCTTAGGTGAGGCGACCCTCCCCCAGCTCTTACCAATGACTAGCTATTAGCAAGAAGGAAGGGGGGAAAAAGGAAAAAATAAAGGTAAAGAAGAAAGAAAAAATAAAAACAGTAAATGACGAAAATGTCTTTGGTCGGCCTTTCTTTGAAACAATGAGAACTGCTTTAAGCACTTATTTGAAATTTTTCTTGGAAAAAACACATTCAAAAGTGAGGAAAATAATTCTCTTTTTATAAAGAGAATTAATTAATTTTTTATTTTTATTTTATTATTTTATTTATCTTTTTAATTATATTATATTTTTTTATTTGTATTTAATTTTTTATAAAAAAAATTATTTTTTATTTTATTGTCTTCCTTTCCCGATCACCACCGACCACGGCGACGGCTAGCGACTAACCACAAGCGAGGCTCAGTCTTGCCCTAGGTCGAACATTGGTGAGGGGTAGCTTCGAGCTCGACCGCCCTCGTCGGTCGATGACCAAATAAAAAAGAAGGAAAAATAAAAAATAAAAATAAATTAAAATTTTTAAGATAAAATAAAGAACTAGTAATAGAAAATTATTAAAAAGAGTGAATGGAGGAAATTGATTTTTCTTATTGAAAGATAAAAAATATTTTTCAATTCATTTTAAGGTTTACGTTGAATACTGAAAAATATTATCATTTTCTTGAAAAATGATTTTCTGAGAAATATTTTTTCAAAAATATTGTATTTTCGCATAACGAACGAAGTGTTAATGTTTTAGATTTCTTTTCCTTGGTGATAAAACTATCGTGGAGTATCTGTTCTAAGGAATTATGACAATGGACATGTTTGGACAATGTTAACATGTTTATTATGACGGGTTGTCAGGGTTTTAATCATAAGTGCTTGTCATAACGATGACAATTATCAGGTTTTAATTTATAGGTTGTGTGTTTTTGTCACATGATTCATAAGTTCATACTACGTGGGACGAATAAGCGACGGTCATCAATCGAAGTGTTATTATATTTTAAGATTGAATAGGGATAATATTCAAAGTCCTAAATTCATTGTACCGCGGCAATTAGATCTAAATTTTTCAAATTTACTAATTTAGTTTCTATAATTATTGATGATTTGCCAATGCAGTCCTTACAGTAAATTCTGGACAAAATTGTTGATGTGAACGTTGATTGTTGCACATGACACAATCAGTGTTGACGTGAATAATTTTTATAATATTTTAAAAAGTTTTAATTTTTTTATTAATTCATTTATTTTTTTCATTTCATTTCTTTTTTATATTAGATGTGCTTGTCATATTTAAATTTTGTATACAATGGTTTAAAAAACTTGATTCTTTTTCAACCCAATAAAAATAACAATCAATTTTTATGAAAACATTCCCAAATAATGAAAAAACCAACAGAGTTTCAAGAGATGTTCCAAATTATTAGATTCTACTTGCAAGTTACTTAATGAATCTTTTGCATATAACGATTTATCATGTGCATTTATTTAGATAATGTAGACTCAAATTAATTTATACCCATGAGAATTGGATAGTTGCAAAAAAATTTAGATATTTTAAAAGTTTTTGATGATGCAACTTATATTTTGTGTCCGGTGTTTATTATCCTACTACGCATTTTTTTTTTATAGAATGTATCAATATTGTTGGATTTTTTTTTTTTGAAGAAAATGAAAATGATGAGAATTTAAGTGATACTATTAAAATAATGCAAACAAAATGGCTACTTTATTATGGAAAATTCATATTATTTTATTTAGTTTTTTTTATTTTGATCTGGCATTGTAAATTAGATAATTTAGGTGATTATTGAATACGTAACTATGAAATATTTATATTTAATTGATGCGGTAAATATAAATTATACAAAAAAAATTTAAAAATGTAATAATATAATTATATAATAAATTTTATAGAACATATATCTAGGTGTAATTGATAGTGGATGTGAATCTTCTCAATTTAGAGACTTACAAATTGAAAACATAAGTGAAATTTTAGTAATTGTACCAAGTTCTATTGCATAGGCAAAAAAATCAAAAGGTAACAATAGAAATCATTCTAAAAGGAGCTATCTAACTGTTTTTTTTTTAAGTTTGATGAATCTCAAGACAACACAAATTTTATAATATTAGATTGTGGAAGAGGCATTCCACTTAATACTTAATTCTTGTTCTAATTTCCCCGCAAAATAAATTTTAACAACCCCTTATTTAACATGCAGTAGAAATAAACATTTAGCAGCTGGAAGCAATTTTTTGGATAATGACTTGAAGATTAGTTACTAAGTCGAGTGATGTTCAATCTTATGTTGATGACTGGATAAAGGCTCAATGTCGACAATAAGAGATAGGATTTGCAATAATAAAGCCGGTTCTTTGATGAACGGAGATATCACCATCATCGGTATAGAAATGGGTAGTAACAATTAAGAGTGAAATAAGTATAGGGTTTATCCAAGGTAAGAGAACTACATGACTTTAATTCTTCTATTCCATAAAAGATATATAGGCAATTCATCATAATTTATTGTTCATTTAGCCCCTTCTCAACTTCTCCCTTTTCTTTTTCCGCTTAAATTTGATTACAATTTTTATTTTGATAATATATTATTTAATATTCATTATTGTTCTTTTATTCAAACTTCATTATTTGTAATCTAATTACAATTTTGTTACAAATTCAAAACAATTTAATGTTTTAGCTAAAAACCATACCCATAATTGCATTTTTTTTTTCGTTTTCAACCAACCGGTTTTGGAACCTCGGCAATTCAAAACTGGAACTAAGCTCGGAACCATGATTCAGTTCCAGAACCTTCTGGAACAACTGGTGGAACTGGTGGTTCCGAGCTATTCTAGTTTTGAATTGCCGGTTCCAAACCGGTTCTGGTTGAAAACGAAAAAAATGCAATTATGGGTTATGGTTTTTTAGCTAAACATTAATTGTAATGAATTTGTAACAAATTGTAATTAGATTATCAAATAATGAAGTATGAAATAAAGAAAATAATGATTATGAAATAATATATTATCAAATAAAAATTGTAATCAAATTTAAGCGGAAAGAAAGGGAGAAGGAGGAAGGGGCTTGAACTTATAAATTATGATGAAGCGCCTATATATCTTTTATGGAATAGAAGAATTAAAGCTCATGTAGTTCTCTTACCTTGATAACCCTATACTTATTTCACTCTTAATTGTTTCTACCCATTTCTTACCGATGATGGTGATATCTCGTCATCAAAGAACCCGGCTTTATTATTGCAATCTATCTCTTATTGTCGACATTGAGCCTTTATCCAGTCATCAACATAAGCTTGAACATCCTCGAATTAGTAACTAATCTTCAACGTCATTCATCCAAAAAAATTGCTTCCAGCGCTAAATGTTTTATTCTACTGCAATTGTTAAATAAGGGGTTGTTAAAATTTATTTTGCGATTAGACAAGAATTAAGTATTAAGTGGAATGCCTCTTCCACAATCTAATATTATAAAATTTGTGTTGTCTTGAGATTCATCAAACTTAAAAAAACAGGTTAGATAGCTCCTATTTCAGAATGACTTTCTATTGTTACCTTTTGCTTTTTTTGCCTATGCAATAGAACTTGGTACAATCTACTAATTTCACTTATGTTTTCAATTTGTAAGTCTCTAAATTGAGAAGATTCACATCCACTATCACTTACACCTAGATTATATGTTCTATAAAATTTATTATATAATTATATTATTACATTTTTAAATTTTTTTTGTATAATTTTAATATTTACCGCATCAATTAAATATAAATATTCATAGTACGTATTCAAATAATCACCTAAATTATCTAATTTACAATGCAGATCAAAAATAAAAAAACTAAATAAATAATATGAATTTTCCATAATAAAAGTAGCCATTTTGTTTGCATTATTTTAATAGTATCACTTAAATTCTCATCATTTTCATTTTCTTCAAAAAAAAATCCAACAATATTGATACATTCTATAAAAAAAAATGCGTAGTAGGATAATAAACACCGGACAAAATATAAGTTGCATCATCAAAAACTTTTAAAATATCTAAATTTTTTTGCAACTATCCAATTCTCATGGGTATAAATTAATTTGAGCTACATTATCTAAAATAAATGCACATGATAAATCGTTATATGCAAAAGATTCATTAAGTAACTTGCAAGTAGAATTCTAATAATTTGGAACATCTCTTGAAACTCTGTTGGTTTTTCATTATTTGGGAATGTTTTCATAAAAATTGAATTGTTTTTTTTTTATTGGGTTGAAAAAGATATCAAGAGTTTTTAAACCATCTTGTATACATAAATTTAAAATATGACAAGCACATCTAATATAAAAAAGAAATGAAATGAAAAAATAAATGAATTAATAAAAAAATTAAAACTTTTTAAAATATTATAAAAATTATTCACGTCAACACTGATTGTGTCATGTGCAACAATCAACGTTCACATCAACAATTTTTGTCCAAAATTTACTGTAAGGACTGCATTGGCAAATCATCAATAATTATAGAAACTAAATTAGTAAATTTGAAAAATTTAGGATCTAATTGCCGCGGTACAATGAATTTAGGACTTTTTTGAATAATTATCCCTATTCAATCTTAAAATATAATAACACTTCGATTGATGACCGTCGCTTTATTCGTCCCACGTAGTATGACTTATGAATCATGTGACAAAAACACACAACCTATAAATTAAACCCTGATATATTTGTCATCGTTATGACAAGCACTTATGATAAAACCCTGACAACCCGTCATAATAAACATGTTAACATTGTCCAAAACATGTCCATTTGTCATAATTCCTTAGAACAGATACTCCACGATAGTTTTATCACCAAGGAAAAGAATCTAAAACATTAACACTTCGTTCGTTATGCGAAAATACAATATTTTTGAAAAATATTTCTCAGAAATCATTTTTCAAGAAAATGATAATATTTTTCAGTATTCAACGTAAACCTTAAAATGAATTGAAAAATATTTTCTATCTTTCAATAAGAAAAATCAATTTCCTCCATTCACTCTTTTTAATAATTTTCTATTACTAGTTCTTTTATTTTATCTTAAAATTTTAATTTATTTTTTATTTTTTATTTTTCCTTCTTTTTTATTTGGTCATCGACCCGAGAGGGCGGTCGAGCTCGAAGCTACCCTCACCAATGTTCGACCTAGGGCAAGACTGAGCCTCGCTTGTGTTAGTCGCTAGCCGTCGCCGTGGTCGGTGATCGGGAAAGGAAGACAATAAAATAAAAAATAATTTTTTTTATAAAAAATAAAATACAAATAAAAAAATATAATATAATTAAAAAGATAAATAAAATAAAGAAAATAAAAATAAAAATTAATTAATTCTCTTTATAAAAAGAGAATTATTTTCCTCACTTTTGAATGTGTTTTTTCCAAGAAAATTTCAAATAAGTGCTTAAAGCAGTCTCATTGTTTCAAAGAAAGGCCGACCAAAGACATTTTCGTCATTTACTGTTTTTTATTTTTTCTTTCTTCTTTACCTTTATTTTTTCCTTTTTCCCCCCTTCCTTCTTGCTAATGGCTAGTCATTGGTAAGAGCTGGGGGAGGGTCGCCTCACCTAAGCAAGGTCCATGAGGGCAACCCTTGCCAGCCTCAAGTGAGGGTCGCCTAGTCCTCATCGATGGGCAAGAAGGAAGGCCAAAAAAGAAAAAAAATAATAAAAAATGAAGAAATGCCCTTGGTTAGTCCTTATTTGAAACAACAAGAGCACTTCATGTTTTTATTTAAAATAAGGTTCACTTCAAATCCTTATTTGAGAAAAATAAGGATACTTTGACCCTTATATGGATTTTTTTCTTTTTTTCATGAGAGGAAAATATTTCTTGTGACTCATTTATATTTCGTGAACCGAACATTGGAAATTTGGAAAATATTTTTCTCGAAATTGTTTTCCATTTGAAAAAGGCTTTGTTTCTTTTCCAAAAATGAATTATCTGAAAATTATTTCGAAATGGTTGCCTATA
The DNA here is from genome assembly GCA_019149425.1 of Psidium friedrichsthalianum. Classification (NCBI taxonomy): domain Eukaryota; kingdom Viridiplantae; phylum Streptophyta; class Magnoliopsida; order Myrtales; family Myrtaceae; genus Psidium; species Psidium friedrichsthalianum. The sequence continues at coordinate 28,784 of JAGVVM010001007.1, read as the reverse complement.
CCACTTACAAAGATAAATTAATGAATTTTTTTATTGTTAAAACGAAAATATTTAGACATAAATTATTTTCAACAATGAAAACATATTTTAATGACTAATTATTTCAAACGATATAGGATAAAAAACATTATTTCAAATGATACAAACGTTTACTTTTAAGAAAATATTATTCAAATAATTCATTTTTCACGAGACAAAAAAAAGCCTTATGTTTAAACATTTTCGTGTATGAAGAAAATATATTTTATTCATTCATCCTTATAAGCGACACAATAAATATTTTTTAAAAAATATTTTTTAAATTACTCATTTTTCGCAAAACAAACACACCCTAAATTGGTGGATGAACCAACTCTTGTCTCAAGAATGAGAAAGTGGACAAATATTGTATCCATGAGATCAGGCAAAGGTGTAGCCATAATGCTTTCTTTACCTCTTTTTAAACTGGAACTAAGCAAAAAAAAAAAAAGGGAACTAAACTGAAAAGTAATCTTATCCTTCCGAAACTTTTTCTTTCTCCGCAATTCACCAATACAGGATGTCATTATCAAAATAACTACGGCCATTTTGAGATAAGATGGGGAAAATTTTGCTTTGTTGTATGCTCAAGATAATGCAATTTATAAGATTATGCAATTTATATGCAGAGCATATAATGCTTAGTTTACAACATATATTTAACCTAGAAAATTTCTACATACCATGTCCCAAGTAAGATATATGTCAAATTTGGTTATATTTGGTAGACCGGCAATCTTAAAATAAAAAAAAAATGATATGCTTTCATGTCCTTATCATCTATAAATATGCGCATTAATATCATACGTTTAAGTGAAATTATCAACATATTCGATTAAGCTTACATGGTTGCACTTGATATAATACCATCGACCGTAATTTGGCCAGATTAAAATAGATTTTGAGTAGGATCTGTGGAAAAAATCGACCTTTTTATTTTATTTTATTTGTAAATACATAATTTAAATATTACAAACATTATGTCATTAGTGAAAATCATCTTACTCAAATTTCAGCAAGACAGGTACCCCCTGCATGGCACGAGCACTTTTCTAGCCCTGTAAATTGACGGCGATGATGTCTTTCCTTACAGGAGATGGACGGGTGAGATCTCTCGAATGTCGGCTTCGGTCTTCGGCTGAAGTGGGAATGACTTTGACCTCGCCCTACAACAGTCGGTGGAAAGTTCGTAAACGGTACGTCACGAGGTGGGATTAAAGTGACTGGTCGAGCCGGTAACCGGTAGGTGAGCCCTATCTCCTAATCCCGAGACGCGTGTCGGTACTTGGTAGACGGCTTTGGACCCCCCACCAAAAGAATATAATTCGAGCTTAAATATTATTATATTCCTCAAGCTTAAGACATGAAAGAGAAACATAATTTAATTAGCATTTTTTTTTAAACACTTGGTTAAATTTCTTTCTTTTTTCCACATTTTGTAGACACCGATTCGGAGAAACACGATGAAGAACTAACTTGCAATTAGTGATTTACGTGCGCGGTGCCGTTGAGAAAAAATCATATTGGGGCTTTTTTTTTAATGAAAGAACTTAATACTTTTTAATACTTTTCTTAGAACTCACATAGAATGTCAACCAACCCCCAACCTATTGTAAAGTAAATTTAGCCAAAAAAAAGTTTTATTGACCATTGATGGAGCTAAGAGAGGCATGAAATACTTGGTTGGCAACAAATTTAACACAAATTGCCCATTTTATCCTCAGAAAGTTGAATTTAGGATGTCAGAAAGACCCCTTTTCAAGTAGGGACACGTGTCAACACGAGAGTGGGGTTATTAATATCATGGTGGGACCAAGTGAAGAGAAGAGGAGAGCAGCAGCAGCAGGAGGGGCGGCCATCAGGTGGAAAGCGAAGTGTGGGTTGCTTTGACTTTGGCGACAAACCAGTGGCGCTTTTTGAAGATTTTTTTTGCTCTTTGGCACATCGATGAATTTTTTATTTTATTTTATTTTATTTTATTTTATTTTATTTAAAAATAAATATATTGAAAGCCTTGAAATTTATCGCAAAAATGCAATTGAATAATAAAACTTTCAATCACTAAAGTGCAATTGAGTTTTCTAAAATTTTCAAAAAAGTACAATTCGAGTCTAAAACTTATCGTGAAAGTGCAATCAAGTCTTAAAAATTTTAAAAAGTGCAATTAATAAAAAGACATGTTGGACCAAATCGAAAAGTTTTAAGACTTAATTATAATTTTATGATAAGTTTTAAGACTTTCAATGTACTTATCCATTTTGTTTAGTATTATTATTAGTGTTATTGATATAAATGTTGTTATTATTTTATTGTTGCCATTGCCTCCCCAATGTTTTCTACTGTCGGAGTCTATTTTGGTTTCTGTCTTGTCCACTCTCCAATCTGGGCCCTTGGGGATGATGTCCGGCCCAACACCAACGGTTTGGTCTTTTTGTTTCCCGCTGGCTCTCTCGTCTGTTTCTCAACAATTCAAAATAAGCTAAAAAAGAAAGAAAAAAAAAGCAAATAATGTTTCTTTTTCCTCTCTTTCTCGACGGTACATAATATTATCTGAATTTCCAAAAAAAAACACCGGGAAGAATTCATGAACGAATCTACATATTTTTATATATTTGAATATCGTGAAAATTTCAAAAAGTTTGGGATTTGAAAGAGGCAAAGCGCTCAAGCGGCGTGGTTTAAGAAAAGTCGGTGTAGGACCTACTTCGAGACCGGCTCCTAGCCGCGCGGTTTCATCCGAATGCAAGAGATTGATTTGCTTTTCCGGCATTGATTAAGTACATATCTACTCGAGGATTAGTTACCAAGTCGTTGAGTGCTCAATCCGCAGTGTATTTTGCACTTCAGTTAACCTCGGCAGCGTACCGGCTAACCTCTAATAAGCGCCAATAATTTACCGTTCGCATTTCCAGATGAAACATTTGTGAACCTTAAGTATGTAGAAAATTTTAGCAATATATTGCACAAAAAGATTCAGCAGATTGTTTTGTTTTCCGTGTGCCAACATCACAAATTGAAGTGAATACTAGAATTTAAAACGAAAAAATAGCATTTTTGCCCTACGTTAAGAGCCTAACAATTTAGGGCGCTTGAGACTTAAACCTGAAGTTTGGCCCAGAAGAACCAGACTTGATACTAAAGGGAAACTGTGCTCTATGCCTAAGACGCTGTCCAGTAATGGTATCATTCTTCTTCCTTGCTTTCCTTTCCTAATAAGGTGGTAAAGTAGTATCTCGGAATATTCAGAATCCGCAACGCAATTGCGCGCCTGAAATCGAACATTTTCTGGCCAATGATATTCCAATATCCACAATTCTCTTGAATTGTAGTTCCTGGCATCTGATCAGTCCCCTCAAATGACAGAGCTGGAGGCGGTGTCGGATGACGGTTTATGTAAGATCCAAAACTACAATACTGCATGAGGACATACGAATTCATTACGTAAATCTCGCACTATGAATTGAGTCGCATTTCTTCACCTATAAAATCCCATCAAGCAAACATGAATCTGGCTAAACAAAGTTGTCTAAATTGCTCTTCATAAGCTGAAAACAAAATCCCAAGTACTCCTTTCCAAAGATGTGACTACCATCCCCTCTGAAAGAATGAACTGACAATCTGATTGCTACCTGAGGAACTACTGAAATGGGCAGAGGCAAACAACTGTTTCAATGTCACAAAAACATTTGATGAAACAGCACATATGGGGCAAGAAGCCTTTGCGTTTGACTTGTCCTAGTTGTTGCCACTAGATCCTCGAATTACCTTAGGAAAAAACATCCGTGTTTTCTCCGGGAGATTTGCAATTTAGCACAACTGGATTGTACTTCAATTCGTTTCTACTTTACCATGAAAATCATACCCCCTCACAATTTCAACTTCTTCTTCTTGGACTTCTTCTTCACAGTACATACAACATCTTCTGGTATCTACAATGAAATGAACTTCTAAATCGGCAAATTAGGTAGCAACTAAAAAACAAAGCGGTAGCAGCATTGAGAAAGTACCTTTCTTTTCTTGATCTTCTTATCGTCCTTCTTCCTGTTCTTCTTTTTTTTCTTATCCTTCTTCACCATTTTCTTATTCTTCCTATTGCTGTTTGTCTCCGTACAAATTTCAGTTTGTCCTGCATCAAAATGATCCTGCACAAGTGCATAAGATCCAAGAACTGAGACACAGATAAATAAGCACGAGCAGTTCCTACCTGAGGATCATCGAAGGAATCAACATGTCTGATCATTCTTCCTGAAGTTGAGGTACTGCCTGAGGGAAAGGGAGATTAGAAGCTTAGCCATCAGTCTAAATTAGTTTCTAATCTCCCTGTCTTCAGCGTACACAGAATGGTCACATTGTCATACCACACAAGCAAAAACAGAAAGGGTAGAAATTCCACCCCACTGATTGAGCAACCTTTCACTTAACCCGAAGCTGATATTCAATTTTACCAACATGCATCAACCAAGAACATAAACTAAGCACAGAGCAATTTTATTTCCAAATTGACCCTCTCTTCTTTCGATAATGACAGATGCAAGAGCATGACATGTAGGCAAGACTCAAGAAAGAGACCATGGGGACATTAGTATCAATTAGCACACGGAAAGCAACGCTTCAGAGAAAGCAATTAGAATGCAACAAGCCCCTCTTGACATTAAGCCTTGAAGCCCCACGAGATCGGATAAACCTACAAAGCCGAGATCAAATTTGCATCATCAACCAACAAGATACCATCACCTTTCAATCACACCGAGCCACAACTATCTATATCAACATTACCAGTCCCAAATTCTCACACCATGTTAAAACGCACAAAACTCTATCTGACCCATCAATATAACAACAATCAGCAGAAAAAACCCAAATCAATTAACAGCACAGGCGAGAGAAATTTGCACGAATAATTACTTGAAGTGACACAGTGCTTGGCATTCTTGACGGCGAGCTCGACGAGATTGGGGTCGATGGAGGCCAACCCGCGCGGCTCCTGCAGCTTGCGCTCCAGGAACTTGGCCAGAGCCGCCGCTTTGTTCGTCGTGATGGCCCCACCGGGATGCGCCAATCTGCGAATCGCAAGCGATCGCTCTCGGGCATCCGAATCAATTCGACACAAACAAAATCAAATTTTCAATCTTTCGAACGGGACTGCGTAATGGAGAGTACCTGGGTTGAGGGGGCGGTGGCAAGGAAGAAGCGGCGCGAACTTGCTCCCCCGAAGAGCTCGCTTGTCTTCTTCCCTCAGTCCTTCTTCCATTGATTCTCTCTCTCTCTCTCTCTCTCTCTCTCTCTCTTTCAGACTCACGAAGAAGGAAAACGAGAGTAGAGAAGGCAGACCGGATTTGTCCAAGTCCCCACGCTCGCCCCGTTTGAAACAAAACATGCGCGAGGAGTTGAATCATCGCCCCTTCTCTAATCATTATCCACGTGGAAATTAAACATGTACCATTCTTTTTTGGATAAGTGTACAGAAAGCAATTCATAATCATCAAATTTTAAAATTTGTCAAATTAATGCATTCACGTCCTACCCGACGACTCCCGCCACCGACCATTCCCCATTGCCCTTCAAGCCCTCGCCTGCATTTCCTTCTCTTTTTTTTTTTTGTTTTTGTTGTTTTTTAGGAAATTTGCTTATTTTCAATATAAACCAAATAAAATTCAAATCAAAAACCTAATTTGGACTAAATGTTGTTTTAGCCATATTAGTGCCATATAGGACATAATAGAAAATTCTTATTAAAAAAAAAAAGCCACATCAACATTTTTCATAAGCTAAATTGAGCGGAGTTAACGAAAAAGACTCGATTACACCAATTTGACAATTTTAGAACTGAATTACACTTTTTGCAAATTTTTAGGACTCAATTGCATTTTTATGATAAGTTTTAGAACCTTTAGTTAACTTATCCCTTATTTTTTTTAATCGTTTAAATGTATCGAATTGAAAATCAAATCAGTAAATTCCGTTCACTTGAATTAATAGAATGGCAACGTTGAACATTTTTATATAATACATGGACCAAATCAAATATTTATCAAAAGTTGAGACATCACATTGAATAAATTAAAAGTTCTGACAGTCCAAGTTTAGAGACCAACCGTATTTATTTATTTTTCTTTCATGAAAAGAATCATTGCAAATTTGCATGAAAATACATAAAAACTAAAGCAGGTCTAGATTTCGAAAGACTTACTTATTTTGCCTCACATTTACAGCGAGCATACTTGTTTGACAAAAAAAAAAAAGAAGACATCTTTTTAGCTACCCAAAAATTTCCAACAACACACCACTGCTTATGTCTTCATGCCACAAAGATCCACCTAGTTTGAGAACGTGTGCGTTTCATAAGAATATAATTACCTTCGTATCATTATCAAAGGTAAGGAAAGAAGAAAACGAAAAGAAAAACATAAGCATTGAGCAATCGCGCTTTGCGCCTGCAGTCTCACATATATTCACTTCACACTGGCCTTTTCCCCAAGATTAGCGTAGCAGTTGTGCTTTGCGTCATTACATGACTGATTGCGATTTGTCTAAGTATTTAGTGTCCAATACAATAAACGGATTAGGCACAAACGGCCGAGAGAGGACGAGGAAAATCCTAACCTCTTTCGCGCTTTAAGTGCTAGACAGCATAAAGGGGATTAAAAGATAGAACTTCACTCTCGGCTCCATAGAAACAATTTCCTAGAATAGTTAGTTCTGCTTCTACAACAGTCTTGTAGCTAGGACATCTTCTGCTGTCAGGTCTCTCCAGGATTCTGCATAACCATCTTGTTCTCCTCCTCCGTTCAGGCGCCTCCAAGCAGGTTTACTTATCTTCTGTAGACTGTTCAACTTCTACTTGGTTTATCCAAGCTCTTCGACAATGACATGTCCTGTAGCTCGTTCACCATCCGCACGGTCCATCCAAGCCCACTGACGTGTCTCCATGTTCTCTGGTCGGTTCACCTTCTAGTGATCCATCCAAACTTTTTGACGATCACACATCCTCTAGTTTGTTCATATTGCAAGGTCCTTCTAGACATTGACACATCTCACGTCCAATAAATTGTTCGTCATTCCAAAAGTTTGTCCAGTCATTAACATACTCCTAGCCCAGTACATTGTTTATCCTCTGCAGAGCACGTCCTTTCATACTCTTAGACGTCCCCCTTACATCATGCGCATCTAAATCCATTTATGTAAAGGCGGCATTTTCTCCACATTCAGTTACCCACGGTAGATACTTAAAATGTTTTGTCTCAAAACACTACATTCTAACACAATCATCAAAAGCTTAGTTGGTAATCAGTCTGGGCTGGCAAAATCCAGGATTGTGGTGATGATTGTTGCAGTCTGCTGGTGTGCTGGCAGATGATGACGGTGGCAACAGTTGTGGTGACATTGTGCTGGCAGATTGATGATGGTGTCAACAACTGTTGATTGATTGGCCCTAAGGCAAAGCAATAGTAATCCAGTTAGTAAGTTCCTCAACATTAGACAAAATGATGCTTTCTAACAATAGTTCACCCTATTCAAAAAATAAAGCCCAACATGATAGAAAACTTACCATGTGGTGTCCTGTTCTGCTGCCAAATGGATTCGGCTATTTGCCACCACCTTTAAGTGGATGTGTAAACAATTCATTCAAAAAACTGCAGGTTTAAATTCTACGTCCAGCTCATAGCTGGCATCTTCTTGACCTTCCTATCATCCATTAGGCTTCTAATCTGCAAAGCATCACTCCACCTTCCAACAGATCTGTAAGCATTTGCCAGAACAACATAACTCAAGTGGTGATCCGGTTTCAGCTCCAAAATTTTCTTTGCGATGCGCTCTGCAGAAGCAGAGTTTGTACTGGTGGTGCACGCACTGAGAAGAACTTCCCAAAGAGATGGATCATCTCTATATTCGGCATTCTCTACTAATTTTTCAGCCTCCTCCAGGAGACCTGCACGGCCAAGAAGATCTACCATGCAATTGTAATGCTCCGTTCCTGCTTTGATCCTATACTCTTCAGTCATCAAAGTAAAATATTTTCGCCCTTCATCGACCAAACCTGTTTGACTACAGGCAAAGAGAACCCCAACAAAGCTAATATAATCAGGTCTGACCCCCAACTTAGTCATTTCGTCAAATATTTCAAGAGCTTCTCTACCTCTTCCATTCTGAGCAAAGCCACTGATCATTGAGTTCCATGTTATTAAGTTTCTGACACACATACTCACAAATATTCTGTAGGAAAAATCTATACAACCGCATTTTGCATATAAATCAACAAAGCTGATTCTATGATAACATCTCTCCAACCAACTCTCCTAACATACTGGCAGTGGACCTCTTTTCCTGGCCTCACAGCCGCCAAACCTGCACAAGCACGAATAATTGTTCCAAAATCATAGAGATCAGCATTACCCATCTCACGGAAAAGCTGAATTGCTGTCTCGAACTTTCCACTTTGACAGTACCCTCCAAGCAATGCAGACAGAGAAACGAATTCTTGTTGATCATCCTATCGAAAGCACGTTGAGCTTGATCAAGCGACCCACACTTCCCATACATGTCCACAAGGCTGCTCTCAACGACTACATGTCCACAAAGACCAAAAGTGATGACTTTGGAGTGTACTTGTTTGCCCTGTTTCAACCACCCTAAATTGCCACAAGCAGTCAATACACTTCCAAATGTGAAGTCGTCTGGCTTCAAATGGTTCCTTTGCATGTAATAGAAGCACTCCAATGCTTCCTCATACATATCATTCCTCGTATACGCCGAGATAAAAGAAGTCCAACAAATAGCATCTGGTTCAAGCAACTCATCAAACACCCTGCGTGCTTCATTCAAACAACAGTTCCTTCCATACATGTCAATCAGAGCACTAGAAATAACGCGATTCGAGTCAAACCCATACCTAAAAACAACCCCGTGAAAGCACCAACCCAACCTCACTCTACCGAGCTCTGAGCACGCCTTGATGACCGCGGATATAGTAAAACAATTAGGCTCAATCCCACTCCCCAGCATTTCCCAGAACAGCTTCAGCGAATCCTCACATTGCCCCACCTTTACGTACCACGATATCATCGAGGTCCAAGAAATCACATCCTTAGCGAACAAGCCGTCGAAAACTCTCCGGGTCTTCGAAATGTCGGAGCTTGACTTGAATAGAGAGTAATCAAGCTGTTCCCGACGAACCCATCGGTGTCAAGGCCGGACTTGATCACACGGGCATGGATTTGGAGACCCGGGTCGAACGAGACGGCGGTGGCACACGTCTGCAAGAGGGAACCATAGAGGACAGGCTTATTTCTTATGCTAGAAGGGTCCGTGGAGTTCAGAAGCCGAATGGCGTCGAGAAGCGCCCTCGATTTGCAGAGTCGGACGATTTCGGAAGCGTTATCGAATGAGAAACTCCCGCTGCTGACGAGGGCGAGAGAGGGTAGAGAACTGCAATGGGGTCTCGTAAAGAGCTTCATAAAACGTAAGGAGACGAACCAGAAACCAAATCTTCTTCAACCCAGAAGCTTGTTCGCCTCAATCCGGACGTCAGCAGTCAAAAGACATCGTCCAATTCGAAAGAAACCATCGCTTGAATCGAATCAAGAGCTCGTGAATCACCGAGAAGCGTCATTCCACCATGTTTCGAAGCAGCGTTCGGACATTCCTCTGCTCTGATCCATTTCGCGCTCGACTGCTCGAAAGTCAAAAGCAGGGTGCTGTTATGCAGCGGGGCAAATGGATATTGCTGCTCCCGGGAGATCCGGGTCTGTTCGACCCGATCCATATGAGCAATTACTACCACGTGACGTCCACGTGATTCATAAATCGATATATGCCCAGAGGATTTGAATATTTTTTGCTGTTTTAGGAGTTCTTAGGTTCTTATTCTTTTTTTTCTTTTAAATCTAGTGCAATCAAATTACTCCACATCGTATCAACGCCGGGTCAACAAATTATTGAAATGTAATAATGGAGAAGACGAATCATGAAGAATAGGGAAGATGCGAGAAGGCTAAGCATGGCCCGTCAATCATGCCTTGCTAGCAGCGAAGGCGGACTGAATAAGCATTTAGCTGATGACCTTTTTGTGCTTGGAGTTATTGCACCCTAGCTAGATAGTTGGTCACGAGGCCCTCAATCGCTAGCGGGGGATCATGCCATCCTCGCAAATGGGCCTTAAGGAGAGGCAACCTCGCTCTCTAAATTTCTTTTTTTTTTTTTTTTCTAATTTCTTGACAATTGAGTGGTTTTCGTTATATTAAATATGTCATGTCATCAACTTAATAATATTAATTATGATAACTCAAGAAAGATCTTGGTTGGACAAATTGAAAAAAAAAAACAGAGAACTTGATTGCACGATAAAAAAAAATTTGGAGTTGTTTTTATCTTATTCGATTGTCATATTGGTGAAACTTTTTGTTTATTTTTACTTATATGCACACCTACATAAACGGTATATATCTTTATAACCTTTTTTTCATGGTCACTAAAGCTTTACGTTTTATCTTTGGAGTTGCTTTATGCTTTATGTTTCGCTTGACGGTATCAATGTTTGGGTGCGTCGCTTCAACAACACGGCACCAATCAAACCTTCGCGCACGTATCAACCTTAAGTTGCCCTTTTTAGTATGGATTTAAAAAGTGATTATTTTTCTCGTCCACGGTGTGGAACTCGATTACACCAATTTGTCAATTAAACAACTGAAAACTCGAACACGGTGCAACACATTCTTTTAAACAACCGCTTGACAACAGTAGACTATGATAGATCCTGATGTTAACATGGTTATAAAAACCCTCTGAATTTGTGGAGTGATGACACTTGAAACATTGACAATTGACCAACTCAAATAGAGAGATGACACTATCCATTTGAGTTACAACTATTCATCCTGAGTAGTACTTCTATGAGCTGTTCAATTTTGTCGCATAGAGCGTGCATTGTACATGAAGAAATCGAATGCGCCCCTAAGTAGTGTGGCAAGGACGGAATTAAATCTGTCAAGCACGTTCACCTAGGGTACATATTAGCTCTAGTGAAAGATTGGATTTCTATCCAAAAGTAGGACTAACTATTCGTGATTTGCGACAGATCTATTCTCGAGGGATAGAAATTTGTTGCTAGCTACATATCGTTTTTAAGTTTTTGCTTTGTTGTAGTCATTTGGGATTTGTTAAACTCGAAATTGAACATCTTATTATATGAATGACATCTTTCTTTCAACAAAAAAAAAAAAAAATGAAAGGAAATTCGTGATTTGTGTAATACTCTTGTCGATTATTCATGTCACTTCTGATCATTGAAAAAATATATTATATGGTTATACAATGCTTTCTTTTTAATAGAAGAAAAAAGGTCATTTCGTGTCATTAGTGTCGTATAAGTTTGAATTTCTCTTAATGAAATTCCTCTGCTGAGTCTTGTTCTCATGTCGCGTTGAAATCATATCTTGTTAGTGTCTAGTTGACAACAAATGCAGAAAGCGTAAGTTTAGACGAAAAAGTGCAAAATTCATGTTTCTTTTCTAATGAAAAGGGAGAAATTCCAAGTTTCGAAGCATTTTTTGCATACCAATATTCTTCTATCCCTCCTACCAAACATAGCAAGAGTGCGTCGAATGGACGAGGACTCAGGTTGAGCATTAAAGATGGGAAGAGATCATCTTCTCACTAACTGGAGGATGCAGAGGATTTGAACAAGCATAAAAGGAGCTTGCATTAAAACTAAAGATGCTAACATGGTCCAGTTGGTGCAACTTACCCAATGGAGTGATTTGTATCCCTTACCAAGAAGAGTGAAAACTCAAAACTCAAACTCTACTTGTTCACGCTCGTCGTGTAGACAAAATGTACAAGCATTCGGAGGTCCTGCTTCCCATTGATGAGAGATGCATTTACATTGTTTTCGGTGCCAGCACCAAAGGGATCTCGAACTTGTTCCCGTGCCATTGCAGGAGCAGAAGTCACTTGATCTGGAAAATCATCCAGAATATGTCATGCCAGATACTTGAACAAATTGGGGTTGTCTTTGTCTCTCTCCAAATAGTCTCGAGTGATCAAGTCCTCAATCCTTTTCTTGATTGCCTTGAAATCAGGCTGCAATAAACAAAATTAGTCGATAAAAGCTGAAAGAACCAGGATAAAGGTAATGGGTCAACACAGTGTCTAGAACAGACCTTAAACATGCGACCCAACTGCTCAACACACTCCATGACCAACTGCTGATGACCCAAAACTTTTCGACTCTTCATGATACGCACAATTGAGGCATCAATTGCGTATCTCCGATCCTTATCGACATCTTCTATCACTTTCTTCTTCTCATCCACAGGAGGAAGGGGAATCTGCATGTTAGAAATATTAAAACGAGATTGCAAAGAAAAATTAGGGGAGAAAAACTAGATCAGGATTGCCATTAAAATTTGATATAGAAAGACAAGGTCAGAAAATTCAGGACAATAAAAAAGCAGTCGGTTATACCTTGATCCTCCGCATTTTGTCACTGAAATTGAAGTTGAACTCAAAGTGATCGGTAGGAGCAACGCTTTTTGTGTTTGGTTCTTTGTTAAGGATCTTGTACTTAGCACATGATAAGGAGTGGAGAAGCCTCACAACATCATCATCACTCAAATTCAACTGGGTCATTATCTCGGAGTAACTCAGTCTATCAGAAGAGTTGAATAACAATAGAGCTGAGGCCTACAAAGAGATAGAGAGGGGATAAAAAGTTCTCAAGCGAGAAAATACCTAACGTGAAATAAAAAATTCCAAAGTCTACCAAATCTCAAAATTGATACAAACAAAAAGTTTGAAAAACAAATTACCTGGTATGTTGTCACTATCAACTCCATGATTTTTGGCTCAAATTTACCAATAATGTTACAAGTCCCTAACGAATAAATCCATGTTAGCTTTCGATGCTTTGTTTTGGTCTGGTAGAATTCCCTAAAAACTTCAACACATTTTACCTGAAACAACCAAAAATTAAGAATAACTTTTAAATCAGAGTGAACTAATCTATTTCAACTATCAGAAATTGCCTATGAACATCAAATTTTATATCTCAGCAAAATTTCGCAAGTACCATTTCTGCTGGAAGGTTCAAATCAAAGGACTTGTAGCTTGGCCAAAAACCGGTAGTCAGAACTGTGACTGTCAAGTCAATGCCAGGATTTGCATTTGAATTATTACTGAGATACTCTTCAAAACTAGTTTGGTTTTCCTTTGCTAACGTCAAATCCGTAACCTGGAAAACAGACAAGTGAATTAAGAACATATTGCTGCTGGTGAAACTAGTTTTAAGAAAAAAAAAAAAAAGTCCAGGAACACCAACCATCCCTTCCATCTTCGATGTGAATTGACCACCACATTGCTGCTTTAATTTCGTGAGGATACTTCTCTCATGGTCATCATTGGCACTCTTATCAAAGAGAAGTCGTCTGGCAAGCTTCTTCCTGCCAGTTTTGATGATTATTAGTAAGCAGATTGATGCCATCACTAAGCTTCAATTATACTGGATGATGACCACAATGGACTATAAGGTGGCTCCACAAAACAGACGCAACTTAGTGGGATGAGGCATTTGTTTCCTATTATCAATATGGCTAAGTGTCATATTCTAATGCATGTAGATTTTATTTGCAGGCATGAACAACATGCTTGATATATATTCTTGAAGGTCACGGTAAGTTGATTATGGAAATGGTCTCAATTTTACTATAGAGATACAGAAGAGAGATGTAATTATAATATATAACAGAAATTGTCGCTAACATAGGTTCTTCATCTTGAAGATCATTGGGCATAAATACTTGCACCGTACTCTCAATAAACTTGCACCCATTACTCAAGGGTCTGGTCTCCTCTGATATTAAACTACTCAAGAAACTGAGAACTAGTTTTGATGTAACTAAAATAATAGGTGGAAAACTAGTAAGCCTAATTTCAATAAATCATGAACTAACTTTTATACAGCACTTCTATGGATACTGAGGCATAGAAGATGAAGTTAATTTCATAATCAACCTTATGGTCAGTAGGCTATGCACCCGTGAATACATCTCCAGTACTAAAAATATTACCTATAGAACTCAGCAAAAAGATCCTTATCGCTGATATATGCGAGCAGCTTTACCACCTGCGAAAGGTACAATAACAACCTATGATACCTAAAAAATGATGCTAGACTACATGACAAAAATTAACGCCCACACAACAGACCTTCTCAAGCGTTTCTTCAATGGCTTCATCGCTCAATTTTTCACTACCTCCCTTCTTAAGTATATTATCACAAAAAGTAGCCAATAGCTCTGCACTTGAGCTTCCGCCAACACCCTTGTTGCAAAAGACCTCAAAAGCCTCCTTAAGTGCCTGTCAAAAGGAACATCCAAATGAGAATGTATTTGATGTAGCTTTTCGAAATCACTTCAACCACAATATATGAACCTTATGGAAAAGAGTGTGGTTCTGGAAACAGTCATTCACATATGCCACGTACTTATCATGTAGCTCAATCACTTTCCTCACGAAAACCTGCCAACAATGAGATGAATTATTGCTCCTTAACAGACCAATTTTTTTTAATTTTTTTTAATTTATTAACATAAAGAGGAGAACTAGAAAATTGAATGTATTACCTGTTCCTGCAAGCCAACTACATCCTTCTTATCGCCCTGTCCAAAGGAATGAAAGGATTAGCTTCCTTGCTTCATAAAATGTTCCAAATCAAAACAAAGGCATGCATAAATATCATAGATGTGCAACCACACACAATAATACGGAGTGACAAGGATGACGAGTCCCAAACAGTGAGTCCAGTTTAGATTGGAATTTAAAATAACACATAAATGGTAACTTAGTGAAGCATAAATTCCTTTATGCAACCTAAAGCTCAGAAGCATCACAGGACAATTTCCCTAGCGCCATACTAAATAATAAAAATTGCACCATACAATTCAAATTAATTGATTGCTAGAGCTTCAATAAATATTTTCAATATTTCTTCAAGAGAAGACTACAATGTAGAATTTTCAAAAATCCTTCTGAATATTTCCTGGACAGGGGTCCACTACTATGCATAAAAACAGTATAGGCAAGAGTACGCAATAAGCCAGTTTTCTTGGTACACAGTATAGCACTGTAATCATAGTTGAATGATTGAATTACTACGTCAGCTCGTTGTTCACTTAGGCCTGACTGCTAAGACAATAACATAACAATGTATATGTGTCAGCTATATATTCAGCTCTTCGAATATGTATGGCATATCTAACGGTCACTAGTGTGATGTATGTGTTTGTGAACACTATCTCTCTCTTAATAATGGGACTGGCAGACACTTCCTTGTATTATTGGCTCCTAATCTTTGGGTTATTCTCCTCCAAAATCAAGCTACCCCCCCCCCCCCCCCCCCTCCTCTTTCTCTTCTTTTTCCCTTTTCCCCCCTTGTCCCTCCCTCCCTCCCTCCCTCTCACACAGACACAACCACTCGACAAAGCCGATCTTAATAGATTCCCTTTTGAGTTGCTTGACTAGCCTCTTGTGGCAAGCTGCATCTCTTTCTGTAAGTCAATCTTCTCATTTGAAGATCAACTTCTATCTTCTTGAATGAAGGAGAGACTTTTTACGAAAAGATCTAAGTCAGCATCAATTCCTGATATGATTCCACCAACTTATATCGCAATTAGCATAGGGGGATTAACTTGCTAGCTGCTGCTAATCCTGCTCCAAGTAGATATAAAAACCCAGCATCCCACTTAAGTGAAAAAATAGGAAACATATCAGAATCGCGCTTAGGAAACTTATTATTACCCTTGCAGACTTCTGTTCCATAAGGAGAACAATAGTCCGACAATAAAGGGTATCCCAGATAGCCATGGACAATCAAAATATTCCATCTTCACTAGAGGTTGACAATAAGCTTATGGTTATAAAATTTTGTGCACAGCTTGATTGATCTACAAGGCTACATCAAGGAACCACATTAGATTTTTAGTCCGCAACATTCCAACATCTCAGCTTGTTATCTTCCTCCATGTTAATCCAATATGAAAAATTGGAACTCTCCCTTTGTGTACTCAATTGATTCCATATTATAGAGACAACCATTGATGGATGCAGAAACATCTTGAGACGAGAGCAGAAACTGACAAGTAAAGCATGCAAACTTAGCATCGGATGACAATCCAACAATACAGAAGAATGGAAGGAGACTTTGCTCATTTGACTGAACTAGAGCAGAAATTCTGCAAAATTCATATGAAAAATGCAAAGCCGTGTACTGATAAATTGAGATACTAGAATACCAACCTTCTTGCTGCTAGCTGCATCTTCTGCTTGTTTGACCAAGGCAGTTCCCTCGGCAGTAACATGCTGAAAAATGAGGTGCGAAAAGCAAGTTTAAGGATGACAAAGGCAAGCGCAGTTGAATGAGGATGAAATATGGATGGTGGTTAAAGGACCTGCTTAAATATGTTAGCGACAGGATCCAATCCTTTTGGTATTTTTGAGAAAAGCCTGAACATCCTTGACAAATCTTCAATCTAAACAGAAAAAAAAACATGATAGGTAAACACAACCCAAAAACATCCAAGACAAGATGCTCATGAAGGGACAAAAGCGGATCCAGAATACCTTATCATCTCTGAGTAATGGATGACACCCTGAATGCTCCTTTTCAAGTAGTTGGCTTGCATATACAGACAATAACTCATGTTGAACTTTCTGAAGAAAGTGCAAACAGATACAAATATCAAAACTAAAAAATTGTATTGGTCAAATTCCATCCAGATCTTGGAATATTGAAAATCTAAATGAGAATCAAAGATATGAACACACGGTTAATTGCACATGTTGTTCCACCAGACTAACCATAAAAGCCAAAATTAACAAGGACAAACCTCAAGTAGCTTGGGCTCACTGCTAGAATGCAAGTAATGAGCAACCCTATCTTTCTCGTGTTTTAGGCACTCCTCAGCCTGAGAATCCCAATATCAAACATCAAACCTTGTGAAATATCATCATCAAGAAGTAAATGACTAGACAGGTAATGAATTGTTTACCTTCAACATGTAATCAGGACAAGAGTCCTCTAAAATCCAACTTGAAGCTTTACGGGAATAATAAGCAGCACTATCTTTCAGCATAGCTGCTTCAAAATCATTTTCGTAATAATCCATTTGTCCCATGCCAATCTCCACGAATATATCCAATATATTCTTCAATAAAGCTCGATCAATTTGCTCTCCTTCACGTTCTTGATCAATCTAATGCAAACAATTTCTGATAGTTAACTCAACGTCAACATTGATGAGAGAAAGGGACTGCAGTTAAATGAACACAAACATACCAATGAGATCACGGCATCCCTTACTTTCACCTTTAACTCTTGATATACCTTTAAAACAGCAAACAATGTACAATAGTCAAATTTCAGCGCAGCATCTGTGGAGGAAACTGGAAGTGACAGTATCAAAGTCAACCAAGAAATCAATTATGAACTCTCTAAAGACCACAACTATCCTAGGATGCAATCTAAGCTAAACCCAGCCAAAAAAAAAAGAAGAAGAAAAAGTAAAGAGAAGAGTAAATAGAAAGATTATAGAGACTTCATACCAGTTCACGGAAGCAGGTCAGGCCAACTTCATTAAGGGGTGGCAGTGATCTCCTTGCAATGAAGTAGCGATCTAGATAAAAGAAGAAACGAGAAAGCCATCTGACCATAAGCTTATGATTCGCCCACCTTTTGACAAGCTCTCTCAACATAAACTCGTCATGTTTCTCTCTTAATGATGGCAATACCTAAATTGTAAGCAGAAGCAGATTTTTCAATGGATGAGGAGAATAAAAATAAAATGATAGCCGCTACATAAATGACAGAACTAGATATAACCAATAAGCTAAGTGCAGGTAATAACCAACTCTGCATGGGCATAATCATAGACAATTAGTTATCAGACCATCCCTCCACACGCAAAGGGGGGAAGACTCCCTCCCTTCCCACAGAAAATAACATTCTTTTGTAAGCAATTTATGTAAATTGATCTTATGTTCAAGAGGAGGAGAAGGCAAGAACAAGGAGGACATGTAAAGGATGCACGATTCCTCAATATCTCCTAATATACCAAAGTTGACATGGTCAATCAGAAGCAACAAAACTCCGGAGGATTTGACTGACTATGAAAACAAGAATAAACATGCAGATTCATAAATAAGGTATATTAACAACTAGATATTGGAAAAAGCTAAATAAAAACAGCAAACATCAACCATTTTTCTTTTCTTTTCTTTTCTTTTTGTTTGACCATCAGGCTTAACTGGCCATAAGTTTGCGCGTAGTACATGAGCTGGAAGTAGAGCCGAATGATTAGTCATCTCCCTCCAGATTACATCTACGTTGCAGCAATAAATGACTCTTCGCACTGATAAAAGGATTGACTCTCAAGAGTTTTACTAGACTCCCTCGCAGAAAAATTTTGCATCTATCAACCACTCTTGGTCTTTCTGCAGCTCTTCCGGATCTATTCATTCTTCCAGAAACCTTGTTGCCGAACTTCTCCTGACAGCCAACTCTTTGTTAATCCACTTTATGTAATCTCAGTTGGTTGATAGTAACTATTCTCCAAAAATGACTCAAGCTTTCACCACATGCCACGGTTTTTCTATCTTAAACTTACTCTCTTTTATAAAATTCACGAAACAAAATCATAAAATACAATCTCTAATGAATAAAGCGATAGAAATAGGTTATAATGAGGAAAAACAGCCCAAAAATTTCCAAAGAATTGAAGGACACTGTCATAAATATTTAAATGAAGATGCATCCATAAATTACAAGACCGATACTTAGGCAATGCAAGTAAAAGAAAAAAGAAAGCTCCCAACCATTACAGCAGCCATTGAGAAAGTCAATGGCATCTACAAGAACGTAAACCCAACAACAGCTCTCCATAAAACTTCTTTAATTCCGTAATTCCAGACATGCAAAGCTAATGAAGTAAACTTCAAGGGAAATAATAAACCAATGTAACAGGAAAAGGGAGTTGTGGACAGTAAATCTTCCTCACCGTTGACATAATATACTCTTCAAAACATTCTTTATACTTGTCATACAGTTGTTGGGAGTAATCATGCGGAGGCTTTTGAGTACACATATTGTAAATAGTACTGCCAGGAGGATTGAGAAGAAAACAAAAAATCAACTATTAGCAAACCAATCGAGACAGTGGGATAACAATTCTAAGTATCACAACTCCTGAAGTCACAAATTCAGTAGAGAGGCTTACGTGTAGAGCATTATGTAGTCTTCCGAGCTAAACTGAGGCTCAGGAAGCTCTTCAAGGATTTTTATGAGCTTCAGTATACCCTTTTGCATGAAGTCCCATCCTTGCTCTAAATCAATTGTTTTCCTCTCGTTCGCCGCCATATCTCCACAATCTGGTTCTCAACACCAAATCTGCAAGTAGAAGCCGATTAAGTCATTGACAACAGAAAATTGTCATTTTGAACCAAATCCAGCAATGCAATAAAACCTAGGAAAACCACTCTTCCGCGAGGCAAAAAGATATTCTATTGACTGCTTCCAGCAGGACAATCACTAACCCGTCGGAGAAGTCTTTAAATAATCACAAGTATCCTATTAGGACTCTGATTTAGGTCTTGGACATTCTTACCCAAAACTTGACAATACCGCTAACATCCTGAGCAGTGTCAGCTTCCTAATCTAACACGCTGTATCTACCCCCACCTGGAATTGTAACCTCAGATAATTCTACTCCTAATTCCACAACTCGACCCCAACTTCAGTCTACCGTCGACGGAAAAAAAACAAAAAACGTATCAACGAGCTTCCAGTGAAGAAAATCCCTATGTCGACCCCGTTTCTACGAACTTCTAGGTAAACAAACAGAGTAAAAGCTCGCGGTGTCCGACCTCGAAAGCAAAGGGCCGGCAACCAAGGTGCAATCACCCCCAAAAAGAGAGCAACAGATCCGAGGTCGATTCACTCGAAATTGACCGACGGAATCCAATGGCGGATTGACTTCGGCGACAAGCGATAGCGAGACTCGAAACGAGATTGCGGAGGAAAGAATCCAGCAGAACTAAAAAAACCAGAGAGAGAGACCTGATTGGAAGGAAGGATCGGAGAAACCCTAGGGAACCAGAGACTTGTGAGTCGCAGAATTAGAACCCACCAGTGGGTGGAGGAGGGAGATGGGTGAGGCCCGGAGCTCCGACAGTGCATTGATCGGGAAGAAGTAACAGTAGAATGGGAAAATCTTATTCTAATAATTATGATCAAATCCTGATCTCTCTTTTCCGGTTCCGGGTCGGACCCTCCATCAACTTTTTTTCATCACCGTTGATGCGATTTGGTGTCTTCCAATTAAATCGAAACCAAAGTACAGTATATTTATTTTTTTTCAATCACTTGAGTGCCGTGATTTTTAAAGATCGTTCATTTTAATACTATACAATTTTAAAAGAATTTCACCACAAGTGCCACATCACATCCAATTTTTCTGCACTTTTGATGAATGTTTTTATAAAAGTTGTGATACTTACGAATGATCTTTGAAAGTTGTGATACATAAATAATTGAAAAAAATTGTGGTATGAAAACTATGGCTTTTGTGATGTCATTTTCCCAATTATATCTTCTTCTTCTTCTTTTCGATGTAGTCCTTAACATCATAGTTCGGAACAATCGCATCATTCGTTCTTTATTGTTAGATCACACTATCACGACCTTATCAGGAATGGGTCACTTAAGAAAAAAAACTAGTTGACTGCTGAATAGGAAGAGATGTTCCTCTCATAAAGTAATTGCGCGCGTTTAGTACGAACTCTGCTAAGCCCGAGCAATTGCAATGTGATACTTGATTTAACATGCTATTTTTCTTACCTTTTTAAATCGCCACTAATTAATTAGGGTTTATTAGACACTCAAGTAAAGTGTGAGAGAACACTATTACTATGAACCTAAGATTCAATAGATGCAGGCATTTAATTACACTAGATCAATCTAACGCTCCATACCTATTCTTTTTATTTTTCAAAAAAATCTTGCAAGTAATCTTGATTGATTTTAAGCTTAAATCACTAATATACAATAGTAATCATGCAGGTACCCAATTAATAATTTAATACTCAATCAACTAAAGTAACAAATAAATTGCTAAAAATATGGCTAAACTGAATGCAAAGCATAGCCTTACTATGGTTAATTTCTCGAATATCAGCAAAGTGTTAATTAAAAATGATGCCTAGTCTAAATATGATTTCTAAACATCTATGCAATTCTAACCAATTCTTTTTGGGTTTTTCTTATTTATGAACACTAGAAAACATGCAATTTTGATCTAAGTTTAACATGCATAAATTATTAACTAATGACGTGTGGCACGACATAATTTCTAATGACAACTAAAATTAATATGACTATTTTAATGTGACATGCAATCTAACTTATATGAGCCTAAACCTGAAATTTTTAAATGACATTGATAATAATAATAATAATAATAATAATAATAATAATAATAATTATGATGACGACGATGACGACGTGACAATGGTGACATGGCAACGGCAAAAAGGCAAGTGGTGACAATAGTGATGACATGGCAACAATAACATGATCACTATATGGAAATATAAATGTTTTGTGATTTTCTTTGGAAGTTAAAATATGAAACTATCTAATAGATGTAAATAGCTTAGATTAAATCCTACAAAAAATTGGCAAATTTATTAAGTTAGATATGCAATTCCAAATTAGGAAATAAATCCTAATATGCAGTGCATCTTTCTGTATTTTTTTTGATATAAAGTTTACTAAATTAAAAATACCTAGTATATCATCTTAGATAAACAAATATTCAATACATCCAAATTAGGAAATAAGAGTAATGGAACCTTATGCTCAATTTAAAATGGGATATTTCCTAATAGATAAATGCCTAAAAATCTCCCAACAATTCATTTCAAAGTTAGATCCAAAATAATCCCATTAAGACAATAAATATATTTTGGTTCGGAAAAATACCTAATTCGAATAATTCGACTCGAAAGACCGGTGGCAAAGAGTTTTATGATGACCGGCAAAGATGTTCATTGGCAATGACAAAGGACTTGGTTGGCTTGGTGGAAGGCTCGACCATCGGAACTGGGGACTCGTTGGTCTGTCACATTGATGATGGAGCGGCTGGCGTTGGTCGATCTTGCCGGAGTACCAAAATTGTACCGACGTCACTTAAGAGTGGGAATCAGAATCAATCGATACTGAATCAGCGTTAGGTAAACCTACAAAGCAAAAACCAAGTGTGGCGAAGCAACAGATGACAAAGCGGCGGCATTAGGACTGGATTGGTGGCAAGGGAGCTCGGAGGGCAGGATTGCTTGTTGCTTGACATGGTGTCAATCGGTGGCTGTTCAAGAAGTCCCGGTAACTAAGGCAGGACCACCGGCAGGAGGCACTGGAAACGCGAGGGACGTCACCGAGACCGTAGGAATAAGAATTGAATCTGTAGTGACCGGACTTGCTGGGCCAGCCAAATTGGAAAGCCCCTGCGCGAGAGACCAACGAAAGAGATTGAAAGGGCGGGCAAGATGATCCTAGAGTTCGCGAGAGGGAGATTAAATTAGTCAAAAGATAAACTTTAGTCCAACGGGGTATCCTCATCTCGTTGAAATTTAGACAAATCTTGACTCTGAATTTGATTTAAATCTCCAATTATTTGACCAACCTCAAGCCGATTTGAAACCATAACCTGCAAAATACAGTATTAATCCTTATCTTGGCCGGTGACATGGGGAGGTGATCCGACGCGTGCTTGTCCGTGATATTGTTGTAGAAGAACCATGTGACTGCGGCACGTGTTGGTCGTAGACGCTATTAATGCAATGTGGGGTAGTACATAATGCCAGTATATGGCTCTAATGTTTTTGTTTAGGGGTTGGGGTCCATCTTTAATTTTTCAATATATGGCTCTAATGTTTTTGTTTAGGGGTTGGGGTCCATCTTTAATTTTTCAATATATGGCTCTAATGTTTTTGTTTAGGACTAATCTTGAAAAAAATTTAGTGTCTACATACACTATCGAATACAGGGAAAATTAAAAAAAAAATCATAAACCTATTGCAATTGTACTTATGACTTTCTCAGGTCGTAAAAAGAGTGACGTCTCAGATACATCATCGACCCATTTATTTTTAGCTTATAATTAAGCGCACATGAAACGTACAAATTCCCTAGACAACAATACAGCAATAGGTATAGCAGCAATAAATCAGAAAATCAACAATCAACAACCAGATATAGTAAAAGGCTTTTTTAATAATAATAATAATAATAATAATAATAATAATAATAATAATAATAATAATATTGTTAACCCTGGGAAACTCAACAAAAGACATTTACAAGCCCGCTCTTCAAGGTTGTTTCCAAAGACCACCAAAAAGATACTGGGTCTGGGCAGGATTAATTACGGCTTCAAAAAACTCTAGTCAAAAGAGTCTCCACCTCCATGGTTGATCACTAGCCGTGGTAGCCAAGTGGAGTCTTAGGGTCCTCCTCATCAATGTCAGGCTCAAGGTCCATTGCTTCCTCATCCGGGTATCTATATCCATGGGGTCCTATGTTCAAACAACCGAGGTCGTTGTTAGGGCTCCTTTGAACCCTCAAATAGACTTGCAGAGAACATCATGATGACGAACAAACCATACCTTGAAATGGTGTGGCACTAGGTACCCCACTCCTCATCGACCTAGATGGTCGTCCCGTGATGTTCCCATACTCGGTCCGAACCTAGGGCCTGATGATATGAGATGTCGAATGACTAGTCCATGGGAACCCTAAACCTCACATGACGCACCTCCATACTACGGTCCTGAAAAACATTATCAATGATGGGTGAGATATAAATATCTCTGTGAGTTAACGTCTAAATTCGATTAGAGCATTAATTTACTTAGGCAACCTAAGTTAGTAAGATAACATAAAAGCGATCCAACTGTCAATCACATGCAACTTACCCTGCCTTGACTCACATAGTATAGTTATTTATTCGATAATTAGATCACATGCAGATCAAGGCAAATGACCCGAACACACATACCAGACTCTCATACATTATGCAACATGCGGTTTTCAGTCATTAATGGGCACTCGGTCCTGCCACATTAGACAGTTGGTATATAGCACAATAGGCAGTTGGTGTTTGTCGCAACCCGAAAATTATTATCAGTGAAATTTCAGGTTAATGAATTATCAGGTTAATTATTTGACTAACCTAACTCGGACTCTCTCAAGTCCATACCAAATCGCAACTTATGGTTCAATATTTAACATGCAAAGATTTTCAAATGGAGTCGCCACTAATTGTTTTTGGTAGGTCGATTAGAAATCTAAATAAATTAACGCGAGAATTAATTTATTTCTGTGAACCAGAGAAAATGAGTCCGGAGACTTGATTACATTAATTTGAAAAAATTAATGCCCTTTCAGTACCAAATTTCATGAAAAATCCTTTTCTTGAACTGGCAAATTCAATTGATTTCTTTGAAAATCAAGATGCAATTTGGTTTTTTTTTGGGATTTTCTTGAAATAATGAATGCGATACGAATGCAACTACATGAGTGCAATGATGACATGAAACTATATGATGCTATTTTTAAAAGATGCAATTTTTAAATATGAAAATGAATAATTGCAATATTTTTTAGAATTTTTCGATATCACATCACGCGACAGATATATATTCTAAAACAATAATCAAGCAATTCAAGTCAAAGTAAGAAAATGAATATGACAATCAATCCAATCAAGAAAGTGGATATATCAATCAATTTTGAAATATTTAGCGAATATTTAACTTAATCGTTAATCCATAATTCTACGGTCAACGATAGAACTTAAATTCTTGCCTAATCAAGTATTCCATCAATAATCTTAAAGATGGACTTTCTTGATTGTATAGCAAGTTGCGGATTAGGAAAAATTCTTAATCAACTTGTATTTTGAAAAATATCCACTTTGATGCAATGCAAGATAGGCAAAATATTCAATAATCTTGAATAAGAAATGCAATAACTAAATTTTAAGATATGAAATATTTACCTTATCTTGCAAGATAGCCTTTCCTAATTGAAAATCGTCGAAAATTGCAGCACAAGTGCACTTCACGGACTGATTGGCTAGAACCCAGGGGCGACGTGGACAGTAAAACCTCCAAGATTTCCCACGGTGAAAGGAAGCCTTTCTTTCGACAACAACATGTGAGAAAGCTGATTCATTGGACCCTTGAGAGCAAAAAAAAGGATCCAATGATAAAGCAACACCCCATGAAGCATAGGACAACTTTGAGGCATCAACACCATAACGGGAGGAACATCGTCAAAAGCAACCACAAGAAGAAGACACCACTAGCCAAAATTAACCAAAATACATGAGCGCCCTCGTTCAAGCTCTATGACCCCAAGCCTTTCTGAGCTTTATTTTTTTGGTGATCTGTGTCCTTTTATTGGACTGTCCACATCTTTATACCCAAGGGGACTCGAGCTGCCCCCATGATAGCCCCAGGGTTTCTCAGTTCTTTACATGTTCATCATCAACCTAAAAATGTTGAGGCAAAGAGAAATAACAAATGAACCTATCGATAGCAAGGGTTCTTAATCTAGGAAAACTCTCAAATGAAAATGAACTGCCCCCCCCTCTTGTACCCAGCTTCATAAGCTTCGCGGAGTCTCAACCCCTCAGTCACACGTACTCACACCACAGACACCACTCCAGTCCCGGCTGTGTACTCCAATATATATTCCGCATCCTCCGCATAGCTGAAGACCATTAACTCTAACAAATTGGTCCGTCTACCAAGTACAAACCAGCACAAGACATGTGCTCTCCTAAGCCAAATAAAAATGGTTGGTACATTTGACCCAATCAGACAAATCGCACAGCAAAAATTATTGGATTGGATTCACTCTCGGCATTAGTGTGCCAAATAAGTGAATACCAAGCACCTGTTGTGTGCCCCCCACCTTCATTCATCTTTTTGTACCTTTTGGCGGAACCACTTTATCGTGTGGTCTGCCCTATAGTGTCGCTCTGGGTTAGAAACGCTTGTGAGCCACTATGCTCAATAATAGAGCATTGGTCCTTCAAAATCATTCGTTGTTCGAATCCGAGGAAGCTAAAAGCCAGACCTTGTGCAATAAGCAAATAAGGCGTTGCCAAGGTGGGCGGAATCCATACTGGCTCATGGGTTCCGGATCTACAAAGTCTAATGCTTTTCTCAAAAAAGTGTAGGAACCCCCCCCAATTACGTTAAATAAATGATCCCAGCATAAACATGGATAAAATTACCGCCTCCTAAAAACATAGCCTAACGTGCTTCACTAATGGGACACGATTCTGATTCAGGAGGATCGACCTCTTCGCTTGCACCCAGGGATTAAAGAGACGTCCAATTTTCATCCCGTTCGTATTACGAAGATATTCCTGGGTATGTTGAACCCAATTTGCTTTCATTGGGTTTACCTAGGATTCTCCTGCAAAAAGTAGAGAAACTAATGTAGTAGGTGATCTAAGAGGGTTGCGTCAATTAACTCCCACATTAGTCCAATTTTGTTTGTCCCATTTGTGGATGGAATCTCGAAAACTTTTTCCTCAAAAAGATTTTCTTGTAGATTTTATAACTTAAGAACAGAAAATGGTCTTACGTTGTTTCCCCCCAAAAAATTTTTTTTTTTTTTTTTTTCATTGTCATGAAATCTAACATTTATCAAACTTAGAAAAAAAAATCATTGTGATAAAATCACTTGATGCTTATAAATTTTACGAAGGAATTATTCTGTACCACAATGAATTTTCAGGTGTAACTTATTAAGAAAATCTCATTTATTATTGAAGCAGGGAAGATGGACAAATCTTTATTGTCAACAAAATCTGAAGGAGGATTTTTCCGCATTCATTTTTTTCAAAAAGGATTACACCAATTGATTTTTTTTTATTTCTTTTGAAAAAAAAATGACCGTGCATGTTAAGTTCAAAATTGACCAGACACCTAACCTGGGACTGACGAAAATATATACAAGCATAAGTTAGAGACTTATTGCACCTTGAAAAAAATGCAAACACATAGACATGTTCAAGGGCCGCTTCCGGTGCGATGGTCGGCTCGTGCGGGCGACCTGGGCGTCAGGGATGTTGGAGACCAAGCTAAGACTTGTTTTGACCGGTTCGACGTAGAGAGAGATTCTAGAGAGAGAGACTCTGGACGAGGGCCCTTTTGTTTCTGTCGGTTCTTTTTTCTTTTTTCTTTCTTATTCAAATGAGAAGGAGACGCTCTTTATATAATCGAGGGCCTCAGATTACAATCGTTTAGATCTTTCTTTGATCCGAGGGCTCAGATCTAGTCCACCGACCTCCAACCACCGTCCATAAAGTACAGAACATTCCAGAAACATCGAGTATTTACGAGGGATACCTTCTCTGAGTATTTGGAAACTCTAGTAGGAAACCCTGTAAGAAAAACCCTATAGGGGACCCAAAGCACAGCAGGTCTTGGGGTATTTCTCGGCCTGTATGAAATCGACCGGCTGGGGGCACGAAAAGACCTCGGGCCGGGTCATTCTCCCCCACCATTCGAGCGCCCCGCCCTCGGTGCTCCCGATTGGGTCGAACTTTCAGCAACGGTTTTGTTTGCCGAAGGCCTTCTTTTCCTACGCGTAGTCGGCTTTTGATTTCGTTCTTTCGTCCACGAGAGCGCTTTGTCTTTGCTTCGGGACTTGTGTTTTGGTACGGTGTATCGACCTCAGACGAGCATGTGCGACTCTTCTTTGTCTTTTGAACTGGTCGGAAAACCCGCGCTTGGCTGGGGGCCGGCGTCGGGATTTCTTGCTAGTACGCACGGAATCGGATCGTGGAGATGCGTTTGACTCCTCACCTCCCGGTGAGCAAGGCCAACCACGGTCTCGGGCATTTGCGGTCGTTAATGATGATTGACTTGGTGCCTCAAATCGATTATAGCTTCAGCCCTGTCAAAGAAGTCCATCCCAAAAATCATGTCATAGTCGGCGAGCTGGGATTACCTCGAAATCCGAGCCTGTCTGTCCAGTCGCCCGACTTCAATCTTGACGCCTTCGAGCAACGCGTGGTAGCTGGTATATCATCATCGTTGACTGCGTTTATACCACCACACGATCGTAGATCGTATGCGAAGTTTTTAGCCACTCGCTGCCTCGCTCGAGAGGAATACAATCTGTTGCCCCCGTGTCCACCAAGGCCCGGAGGTCTCTCCCGTACACTTGACGTCCACGAAGTATAGAGTTGTGCGCTCGGGGATGGTTTGGGTTGTGAACTAGGTCGCACGGAGTTTGATCTTTCGGATCGTTCCGTAGCCGCACCTCTTTCGGTTCATCCTTTTTTTCTGCTCCGTCCCTCCTTACCTTTCATTGGTACGACGGGAGTACAGCGTTTTACCTTGGTCTTTTTAGGACAAAGCTGGTCCACGTAGTGGCAGCCTTTGTAGATTCGCACGCTGCGATGGAGGCGAGGGTGTTGAACTCATCCTGGTTGATGTAGTTTTGGGGTCGGACTACCCCGTTGTTGGTAGGGGGGTCTGTATGAATCCTTCTCCCCACGTTTCTTTTCTTTCACCATGGGCTTTCTACACGGTAGGAATCGACTTCGTCATCACTGCGTTCCGTGCCACGACAGAATTCCACCGCCTGCCCTCACATTGTCCTGTACTTAGACAGATCGCCTTGTTGAAAGTCGACC
>JAGVVM010001006.1:0-63981 GCA_019149425.1 Psidium friedrichsthalianum | reverse complement strand
CAATGGAGTCCACGCCCCTGGCTTCACTCTCTTCCTCATCTCTCTTCAGTACCCACTTCTTCTTCTCGCTCTTTCCTCAGCCTACACCCCCCAGACCAAGCACTTTATCAATTGCGGATCAAGCAA
The DNA here is from genome assembly GCA_019149425.1 of Psidium friedrichsthalianum. Taxonomy (NCBI): domain Eukaryota; kingdom Viridiplantae; phylum Streptophyta; class Magnoliopsida; order Myrtales; family Myrtaceae; genus Psidium; species Psidium friedrichsthalianum. The sequence continues at coordinate 63,855 of JAGVVM010001006.1, read as the reverse complement.
CAGCGTGGACTATTCCAACCGGCACTTTGTCGGCGACGCGAGCTCTGGCTCCTCCATCTCCTTCACGAAACAGAGCACCTCCGCCCAATCCAGCAACCAATCGTCGAGCGTCTCGGATATCTACGAGACGGCGAGAATCTTTAGAAGCCCTTCGTCGCAGTACGTTCTTGATGGAATCGACAAAGGTACTCACATCGTGCGACTCCACTTTTTCCCTTTCGCTTCCGCAAGCAATCTCTCTGAGGCTGTGTTCAATGTCTCGGTAAAGGGGCTTACGCTTCTCAGCAATTTCCAAGTGCCCAGTAGCACCAACTCTCCTGTAGTGGAGGAGTTCTTGCTTAGCATAAACAGTACCAAGTTTGTGCTCTATTTTAGTCCTCAGGGGTCATCTTTTGCGTTTATAAATGCCCTCGAAGCGTTCCTCGTGCCCGATGGAGCCATTCCTGATTCTGCTCCAAGTGTGGGCACTTCAGGCAACCTTGGCAGCAACTATAGTCGAATTTCCTCCCAGGTCTCGCGCACGGTTTATCGAATAAATGTCGGGGGCGATGAAGTTACTCCGGATTATGATAGATTGTGGAGAAGTTGGGATCCTGATGATGACTACATTCATGTCCCAAATGCTGCACAAAACAAGTCTAGCTCTGTGACTCTTCCTAATTACCAGGATGATCAAGACAAATACTTAGCAGCAGATCTCGTCTACTTGACTGCTAAAGTGATGAATGTGGATTTTACCAATGGGGGATTATACCGCAACACCAGCTGGAGTTTCAAGGTGAGCGCGAACGCCCAGCACCTGGTGCGGGCTCATTTCTGCGACTTCGTTAGCCTGTCTCTCAACACGGTGCTCTTCAATTTCTCTGTTTATGGGAATTTCACTGAGTTGATCGACCCATATGGCGAGAAGGGGCTTCGACGGAACTTAGTTCCTTTTCATTATGATTTTCTGGTTAAACCGGGCAGCTCAGGGCTCGTGAACATCAGCATACGCCTCCTTGGTGCCTCTGAGACATCGTCTCAGCAAGCCTATCTCAATGGCCTGGAGATAATGGAGATAATAGGGTCGTGGGACTCGGATTTTGCGCCCCCCTCGGAGGGCGATAGCCAGAATAAGCACCTCGGCCTCATAATTGGGCTAGTTTCCGGAAGCATCACGCTTCTCTGCATATGTGTTTGTGCAGCGATCTTCATGCGCAAGTATAGAAAGCCGAAGACAACTGAACTTTCGACTTGGTCTCCGTTGCCTGCATTCGGAGGAGGCAGTTCTCACAGTAAATTGACCGAGCAGAGTGCCCACGGCTCTGCTGTCCCTAACTTACATCTGGGACTGATAATACCCCTTTCTGAAATCCATTTCGCTACCAACAACTTCGATGGAAAACTTTTGATTGGCAAGGGCGGATTCGGCAATGTCTATAGAGGAACTCTCAGGGACGGCACTAAAGTTGCCGTAAAACGGAGCGCGCCGGGGTCAGGACAAGGCTTCTCCGAGTTCCAAACCGAGATCACCATCCTGTCCAAAATCCGCCATCGCCACCTTGTTTCCTTAATTGGGTATTGTGCCGAACGGTCCGAGATGATACTTGTTTACGAGTTTATGGAGAAGGGGAGCTTAAGAGATCACCTTTACAATTCCGATTTCCCATCCTTACCATGGAAGCAGAGGCTCGAGATCTGCATCGGAGCAGCCAGGGGCTTGAACTACCTCCACAAAGGCGCGACGGGAGGAATTATTCACCGCGACGTCAAGCCCACCAACATTTTGCTTGACGAGAATTACGTTGCGAAGGTGGCCGACTTCGGTCTGTCCAAGTCGGGGCCTCTTGATCTAAGCCGAACCCATGTGAGCACAGGGGTGAAGGGCACCTTCGGGTACCTCGATCCAGAGTACTTTAAGACCGAACAGCTGACGGAAAAATCAGATGTGTACTCGTTCGGAGTGGTTCTTCTGGAGGTGCTATGCGCCAGGCCTGCAATTGACCCTTCGCTTCCGAGAGAACAGGCAAACTTGGCCGAATGGGGCATCACATGCTTCCGGAAAGGAACCATCGAGCAAATAGTGGACCCTGTTCTTGCTGGTCAGATCAATCCCAACTCGCTGAGGAAATATGGGGAGGTTGCCGAGAAATGCTTGCGAGAAGAGGACGAAGAGAGGCCTAGCATGGGGGACGTGCTCTGGGACTTGGAGTACGCCTTGCAGCTTCAGCAAACTGCGGTGAGGAGAGAGATGTACGACGGTAGCGTGACCGACGGTTCGTCGATTCTGAATATTTCGAACGCGAGGAAGCTCCCATCGTTCAGCGAAGATGTGGTCAAGGAAGATGGCGCAGCCACAGAAGGGGCAGATGGCTCGGTGACGTTTACGAGTGGAGTTTTCTCCTTGATGAAGATTGATGAAGCCAGATGAGTTTCATATTGCAGTAAGTTTCTACCAAAGTGTTTCCGAGTTTGTTTCAGGCGTGCATCCTTCTGATCCGAGAAAGAACTGTGCATGATGTACCCATCTGTCCTATGTTGCATCTTGTTGCAGCATTTGGTTCATTATAGTTGTTGTTGTTGCAATGTGTAATCATATAATTGTTTATCGTACACGAGAGGGCGAAATTGGACCGTGATAAATGGGAACGTGAGAGAGATAGCACGGCCTGTGATAAATAAGCCCTTGTTTCATAGATTGCAACATGGATGCCCTGCTCTGTAATTGTTTTCGGTGCTAACGCTAGATGGCTTTTATAGTTATGTGTTATTATCTTGCTCACCCCCTATTATTATTCTCAGGGGAAATTTATTTTAAAAATCTTGAAATTATTGCATTTTTGTCATTTCAATCCTAAACTTTTCAATTTTTCCAATTGAATCCTAAACTTTTTCACATTTTGTCAAACTCAGTTCATTTGCCCGATTTTAAGAGGAAATCACTGACGTGCACGTCGACGATTCTACGTGAGACGGTTTGGTGCTGATATGACTAATTTTTGTTAGCGTTTTAATACTTTTTTGAATTAATTATTTTTATTTTCTTTGCATTTTTTTAGCGCCACGAAGGCCTAGGCAAGGCCATCATGGCCTTGCCAACGGCGGATGAGGCGGCCCTAGCCTGTGGCTAGTGCATGATGGCCCTGCGTGAGGGCATTATAGCCCCTTTGGTCGTGGGTGAGGCGGCCCTTCGTGGCCAACGAGTCACCCGAAAAAAAAGAAAAGAAAAAGAAGGAAATCACATTGAATTTTAAGCTGCGATTTGATATGGATTTGGAAGACTTCGAGTTAGATTAGTTAAATAATTAACCTGATAATTCATTAACCTAAGAATTTCATTTTTAGGTCGCGATAGGTCTACATATGAATTTGAGTAAATGAACTAAATATCCCATTGCCTATGTCCCGACGTGGACGATTGATATCCGCCAGGTGAGAGACAGAAGCTTGCCTTCTCAATCCCCATGAACAATGAAGGTACAGAATCTCGAAAGCACTTCTGCAAAGAAAGAACAACTTCAAATCATTCTTTCCCCGTTTTACATCCTTGAATCCCCAGGACGCACGTTCCTCAAACGGGTCCCCAATTCTTCCTCTTCTTCATTGTAAACGCAGCGATTCTTCTGGAGAGTCTACAACGAGCTTGTAATAATCGAATCATGTACAGCAATTCCCCCTTCATTTTTCATGCGAAAAAAGGGGTTTTGGGAATAAAAATTAGGGTGCAAGATTGAAATTTGCCTCCAGCAGCGGGAAAACGTCGGTGAGGCACGACACCTTGAAATCCGGTTTGAGATCCACGCTATCAAACTCAGGAGCGTCGTATCTGCCCGTCTGATCTAGAAGGCAAGTGAATGCGCCCGCACGTTTTCCACACATCACCTGTAGAAACAAGTAACACATCCCGATCACTCAGATTTTGACAAAAAATCATCCGCAATCCACGAGAGAACCAAAGTATTCAGCATCACCTCTCCACCCAAAAGGCAAAAGGAAAAGGAAAACATCGTACATTGTCGAGCAAGGGATATTTACCGGTGGAAGCTCAGTAAAAATGCACACACTATGACAAATCTGAAAGGCCATATAATTACTTCGATATCGAAAAAAGACAATAAATCAATGAAAACAAACTTAGCGCCGTGTCCAAAAGAAGTTTTGGATGCTGCATAAGAAAAGTAAAGGTGCAGGACTCCATAAGGTATGAAATTTTTTTTTTAAAAAGAGTTGACTTTAGATGGAGAAATTAAGAGGCAATGGAACTCACATCATCTTTCAGGCTGTCCCCAACCATCATTACTTCGCTAGGTTGGACCTCCCAACTAGAACATATATGCAGAAGTGGAGCTGGGTCAGGTTTATAGGGACGAAATTCTCTGCTCAATGCTGGAGAAAATATAATCTAAGCAACCAAAAAAGAAACAAGAGTAAGGCTCTCGTAACTGTGCCAATAAGCTTCATGCAAGGCACAATAAGGAAAAAAAACTCCGCCAAAAGGTATGAATAAGGATGACTTAGCAACGTTCCAGGTATGTAATCCAAGCATATTGGAGAGAGAATGCTTAGCCGTATTATATATTGAAAGTGTGCTTGCTTATCAAAACTATTCCAAAAATTCATTATAGTCTCTTAGTGAGATAGTTACTGTAATTAGATTGTCCCACAGAAAGTATATATTAGACAGTACACATGTTTGCAGTGCCCAGAGAGATTAATAGCATGAACTCAAGCTCACTGGAAGGCCAGCACTAATAGTAATTGCTTCTCTGAAATCCTAACAAGTGACTTACCCCAAAGCGTTGGTGAAACAAATCAACTGCCGACCTCACATTTCTTGTGATTAGTCCTCTTCTAAAAGGTCAAAGAAGGGGAAAAAAGAAAGAGGAATTAACTCCACCATCGATAGACAAGTTCCATCATCGCCACAAAACTAAAATGTGAAAGCAAAAACATCTTAATTAACGCCACCTATTGCATGAAAGGGTGCTGCAAAACATAGGTATTTGACCCATCCAAATCTTTTCCACGAAGAAAACTTATCTAAAATGGGTGGTCTTAGGTGACACGTTCGTCGCATATATCCATATAACAGGTATGCAATTGTTACATATATAAAATGACTACGAAGCGAATTCTTACAAGAAAGTAAACAAAACCAGGACAAATTCATGCTTAGGAACCCATAGCTGCAAAGTAGGTTGCTTACTAACAGCAAGAGCCCAGATTTATTACCACCAGAGGGCAGAATTTGGAACTCCTGAACCACAACTTCCAAGCGACAAACTTGTCAACAATCTCTATGATATAAATGGAACAAAAGTATATACTTCATTCAAGTATCAACAGAAAACTACTTTAGCTCTTTGAATCAAGAAAAAAGGAATTTCTTGCAACCACGATCCTCAATGGAACGGCTTAAATTAGCAAACTGCAGAGTTTCTTTTTTCCTTTTTCTTTTTTGTGGTCAGACAACTGCAGAGTTCGTATAGCATCCTTTTATCGAAGCTGTCAACATTGTTAATATACAGCAGTTTCAAGACACCCTGAATCATCATAGTACTAGCCTTTAGAACTAATACATCAAAACAGTCAATATTCAAAAAGCATGCATGTCCAATTTAAATAAATACAGATAGACTCTTCTCTTCAAGAAGATATAGCTGAAGCCACTATCAAATTCTCTGTTCAAGAAGAAAGGACCCCCAAGACGAAAGATTTATAGAAGAAAGGACCTATTGTCTTGCTATTTACTAGACATTTGAAATAATAGTGCCTCATTAAACAGGCTGAAGAAAATTAGTAAAGCGCTAAGACAGGATTCGGCCAGCTTTAAACTCAGAAAGAAAGCCCACAGAAAGGGGTGGGAAATAAACATGCATAATTATGACCCATTTGAATAGAACTCAGCAGAGAGAATGAGAGCATCTTTACCATTAGATAAATACAGTCAATCAGCATTAACGGTGAAAAAAAAAGCCCGCCTAGCGATTTTTAGAAACCTTCCAAAATCCCAATATAACACCTACCAACATGCTATATTAGGATCAGATAATGCTGGGAGAATTGGATGATGGACTATTAACGGTAGCATCAACAATGGCAAGAACTTAAGACCAACCATGACAAAGAGAATCCAAGAGTTATTTCAGACAATCAGCTATACTTTGTTTAGGAGATTCGATCCGGAATGGGGAGAAAACTAATGGCCAAGGGAAAAAGGTCAACAAAGTAGAACCATGAAACTATAATAGTATTACAAGGAAGCACATGAATATCCTGCATCTCAGACATAACAGAATTGAAAGACATGGGGTTTGGTTGAGAGGCTTCACCTTAAGTTCTTCGAATCTAGAAAACCGCAAAGCTCTGCTGCCCCCGATAGGGAAGTCTCAGTTGTGTACTCTTGTTAAGGATAAGCTTGCTGATGTTTGGGCTAGGGCATGTATTCTTTGTAGACTAGTTCTCATCTGGTTGGACTGACTGATCTGTAGTGGCTTAAGTTGTAAGAAGTGGCCTTAGTGGGAAGATGCAATACGCCTAATTAAATCTGCAGGCTTATTGTTTATTAGGAAATTTGGTCTCTAAATGTCACAATTCAATGAAAATTCTTTTATTCTTCATTAGTTGATTTTCACCAATTTAATTTGCAGGGGCAGCAGAGCTTTGCGGTTTTCTAGATTCGAAGAACTTAAGGTGAAGCCTCTCAACCAAACCCCATGTCTTTCAATTCTGTTATGTCTGAGATGCAGGATATTCATGTGCTTCCTTGTAATACTATTATAGTTTCATGGTTCTACTTTGTTGACCTTTTTCCCTTGGCCATTAGTTTTCTCCCCATTCCGGATCGAATCTCCTAAACAAAGTATAGCTGATTGTCTGAAATAACTCTTGGATTCTCTTTGTCATGGTTGGTCTTAAGTTCTTGCCATTGTTGATGCTACCGTTAATAGTCCATCATCCAATTCTCCCAGCATTATCTGATCCTAATATAGCATGTTGGTAGGTGTTATATTGGGATTTTGGAAGGTTTCTAAAAATCGCTAGGCGGGCTTTTTTTTTCACCGTTAATGCTGATTGACTGTATTTATCTAATGGTAAAGATGCTCTCATTCTCTCTGCTGAGTTCTATTCAAATGGGTCATAATTATGCATGTTTATTTCCCACCCCTTTCTGTGGGCTTTCTTTCTGAGTTTAAAGCTGGCCGAATCCTGTCTTAGCGCTTTACTAATTTTCTTCAGCCTGTTTAATGAGGCACTATTATTTCAAATGTCTAGTAAATAGCAAGACAATAGGTCCTTTCTTCTATAAATCTTTCGTCTTGGGGGTCCTTTCTTCTTGAACAGAGAATTTGATAGTGGCTTCAGCTATATCTTCTTGAAGAGAAGAGTCTATCTGTATTTATTTAAATTGGACATGCATGCTTTTTGAATATTGACTGTTTTGATGTATTAGTTCTAAAGGCTAGTACTATGATGATTCAGGGTGTCTTGAAACTGCTGTATATTAACAATGTTGACAGCTTCGATAAAAGGATGCTATACGAACTCTGCAGTTGTCTGACCACAAAAAAAAAAAGGAAAAAAGAAACTCTGCAGTTTGCTAATTTAAGCCGTTCCATTGAGGATCGTGGTTGCAAGAAATTCCTTTTTTCTTGATTCAAAGAGCTAAAGTAGTTTTCTGTTGATACTTGAATGAAGTATATACTTTTGTTCCATTTATATCATAGAGATTGTTGACAAGTTTGTCGCTTGGAAGTTGTGGTTCAGGAGTTCCAAATTCTGCCTCTGGTGGTAATAAATCTGGGCTCTTGCTGTTAGTAAGCAACCTACTTTGCAGCTATGGGTTCCTAAGCATGAATTTGTCCTGGTTTTGTTTACTTTCTTGTAAGAATTCGCTTCGTAGTCATTTTATATATGTAACAATTGCATACTGTTATATGGATATATGCGACGAACGTGTCACCTAAGACCACCCATTTTAGATAAGTTTTCTTCGTGGAAAAGATTTGGATGGGTCAAATACCTATGTTTTGCAGCACCCTTTCATGCAATAGGTGGCGTTAATTAAGATGTTTTTGCTTTCACATTTTAGTTTTGTGGCGATGATGGAACTTGTCTATCGATGGTGGAGTTAATTCCTCTTTCTTTTTCCCCTTCTTTGACCTTTTAGAAGAGGACTAATCACAAGAAATGTGAGGTCGGCAGTTGATTTGTTTCACCAACGCTTTGGGGTAAGTCACTTGTTAGGATTTCAGAGAAGCAATTACTATTAGTGCTGGCCTTCCAGTGAGCTTGAGTTCATGCTATTAATCTCTCTGGGATGCACTGCAAACATGTGTACTGTCTAATATATACTTTCTGTGGGACAATCTAATTACAGTAACTATCTCACTAAGAGACTATAATGAATTTTTGGAATAGTTTTGATAAGCAAGCACACTTTCAATATATAATACGGCTAAGCATTCTCTCTCCAATATGCTTGGATTACATACCTGGAACGTTGCTAAGTCATCCTTATTCATACCTTTTGGCGGAGTTTTTTTTCCTTATTGTGCCTTGCATGAAGCTTATTGGCACAGTTACGAGAGCCTTACTCTTGTTTCTTTTTTGGTTGCTTAGATTATATTTTCTCCAGCATTGAGCAGAGAATTTCGTCCCTATAAACCTGACCCAGCTCCACTTCTGCATATATGTTCTAGTTGGGAGGTCCAACCTAGCGAAGTAATGATGGTTGGGGACAGCCTGAAAGATGATGTGAGTTCCATTGCCTCTTAATTTCTCCATCTAAAGTCAACTCTTTTTAAAAAAAAAATTTCATACCTTATGGAGTCCTGCACCTTTACTTTTCTTATGCAGCATCCAAAACTTCTTTTGGACACGGCGCTAAGTTTGTTTTCATTGATTTATTGTCTTTTTTCGATATCGAAGTAATTATATGGCCTTTCAGATTTGTCATAGTGTGTGCATTTTTACTGAGCTTCCACCGGTAAATATCCCTTGCTCGACAATGTACGATGTTTTCCTTTTCCTTTTGCCTTTTGGGTGGAGAGGTGATGCTGAATACTTTGGTTCTCTCGTGGATTGCGGATGATTTTTTGTCAAAATCTGAGTGATCGGGATGTGTTACTTGTTTCTACAGGTGATGTGTGGAAAACGTGCGGGCGCATTCACTTGCCTTCTAGATCAGACGGGCAGATACGACGCTCCTGAGTTTGATAGCGTGGATCTCAAACCGGATTTCAAGGTGTCGTGCCTCACCGACGTTTTCCCGCTGCTGGAGGCAAATTTCAATCTTGCACCCTAATTTTTATTCCCAAAACCCCCTTTTTCGCATGAAAAATGAAGGGGGAATTGCTGTACATGATTCGATTATTACAAGCTCGTTGTAGACTCTCCAGAAGAATCGCTGCGTTTACAATGAAGAAGAGGAAGAATTGGGGACCCGTTTGAGGAACGTGCGTCCTGGGGATTCAAGGATGTAAAACGGGGAAAGAATGATTTGAAGTTGTTCTTTCTTTGCAGAAGTGCTTTCGAGATTCTGTACCTTCATTGTTCATGGGGATTGAGAAGGCAAGCTTCTGTCTCTCACCTGGCGGATATCAATCGTCCACGTCGGGACATAGGCAATGGGATATTTAGTTCATTTACTCAAATTCATATGTAGACCTATCGCGACCTAAAAATGAAATTCTTAGGTTAATGAATTATCAGGTTAATTATTTAACTAATCTAACTCGAAGTCTTCCAAATCCATATCAAATCGCAGCTTAAAATTCAATGTGATTTCCTTCTTTTTCTTTTCTTTTTTTCGGGTGACTCGTTGGCCACGAAGGGCCGCCTCACCCACGACCAAAGGGGCTATAATGCCCTCACGCAGGGCCATCATGCACTAGCCACAGGCTAGGGCCGCCTCATCCGCCGTTGGCAAGGCCATGATGGCCTTGCCTAGGCCTTCGTGGCGCTAAAAAAATGCAAAGAAAATAAAAATAATTAATTCAAAAAAGTATTAAAACGCTAACAAAAATTAGTCATATCAGCACCAAACCGTCTCACGTAGAATCGTCGACGTGCACGTCAGTGATTTCCTCTTAAAATCGGGCAAATGAACTGAGTTTGACAAAATGTGAAAAAGTTTAGGATTCAATTGGAAAAATTGAAAAGTTTAGGATTGAAATGACAAAAATGCAATAATTTCAAGATTTTTAAAATAAATTTCCCCTGAGAATAATAATAGGGGGTGAGCAAGATAATAACACATAACTATAAAAGCCATCTAGCGTTAGCACCGAAAACAATTACAGAGCAGGGCATCCATGTTGCAATCTATGAAACAAGGGCTTATTTATCACAGGCCGTGCTATCTCTCTCACGTTCCCATTTATCACGGTCCAATTCGCCCTCTCGTGTACGATAAACAATTATATGATTACACATTGCAACAACAACAACTATAATGAACCAAATGCTGCAACAAGATGCAACATAGGACAGATGGGTACATCATGCACAGTTCTTTCTCGGATCAGAAGGATGCACGCCTGAAACAAACTCGGAAACACTTTGGTAGAAACTTACTGCAATATGAAACTCATCTGGCTTCATCAATCTTCATCAAGGAGAAAACTCCACTCGTAAACGTCACCGAGCCATCTGCCCCTTCTGTGGCTGCGCCATCTTCCTTGACCACATCTTCGCTGAACGATGGGAGCTTCCTCGCGTTCGAAATATTCAGAATCGACGAACCGTCGGTCACGCTACCGTCGTACATCTCTCTCCTCACCGCAGTTTGCTGAAGCTGCAAGGCGTACTCCAAGTCCCAGAGCACGTCCCCCATGCTAGGCCTCTCTTCGTCCTCTTCTCGCAAGCATTTCTCGGCAACCTCCCCATATTTCCTCAGCGAGTTGGGATTGATCTGACCAGCAAGAACAGGGTCCACTATTTGCTCGATGGTTCCTTTCCGGAAGCATGTGATGCCCCATTCGGCCAAGTTTGCCTGTTCTCTCGGAAGCGAAGGGTCAATTGCAGGCCTGGCGCATAGCACCTCCAGAAGAACCACTCCGAACGAGTACACATCTGATTTTTCCGTCAGCTGTTCGGTCTTAAAGTACTCTGGATCGAGGTACCCGAAGGTGCCCTTCACCCCTGTGCTCACATGGGTTCGGCTTAGATCAAGAGGCCCCGACTTGGACAGACCGAAGTCGGCCACCTTCGCAACGTAATTCTCGTCAAGCAAAATGTTGGTGGGCTTGACGTCGCGGTGAATAATTCCTCCCGTCGCGCCTTTGTGGAGGTAGTTCAAGCCCCTGGCTGCTCCGATGCAGATCTCGAGCCTCTGCTTCCATGGTAAGGATGGGAAATCGGAATTGTAAAGGTGATCTCTTAAGCTCCCCTTCTCCATAAACTCGTAAACAAGTATCATCTCGGACCGTTCGGCACAATACCCAATTAAGGAAACAAGGTGGCGATGGCGGATTTTGGACAGGATGGTGATCTCGGTTTGGAACTCGGAGAAGCCTTGTCCTGACCCCGGCGCGCTCCGTTTTACGGCAACTTTAGTGCCGTCCCTGAGAGTTCCTCTATAGACATTGCCGAATCCGCCCTTGCCAATCAAAAGTTTTCCATCGAAGTTGTTGGTAGCGAAATGGATTTCAGAAAGGGGTATTATCAGTCCCAGATGTAAGTTAGGGACAGCAGAGCCGTGGGCACTCTGCTCGGTCAATTTACTGTGAGAACTGCCTCCTCCGAATGCAGGCAACGGAGACCAAGTCGAAAGTTCAGTTGTCTTCGGCTTTCTATACTTGCGCATGAAGATCGCTGCACAAACACATATGCAGAGAAGCGTGATGCTTCCGGAAACTAGCCCAATTATGAGGCCGAGGTGCTTATTCTGGCTATCGCCCTCCGAGGGGGGCGCAAAATCCGAGTCCCACGACCCTATTATCTCCATTATCTCCAGGCCATTGAGATAGGCTTGCTGAGACGATGTCTCAGAGGCACCAAGGAGGCGTATGCTGATGTTCACGAGCCCTGAGCTGCCCGGTTTAACCAGAAAATCATAATGAAAAGGAACTAAGTTCCGTCGAAGCCCCTTCTCGCCATATGGGTCGATCAACTCAGTGAAATTCCCATAAACAGAGAAATTGAAGAGCACCGTGTTGAGAGACAGGCTAACGAAGTCGCAGAAATGAGCCCGCACCAGGTGCTGGGCGTTCGCGCTCACCTTGAAACTCCAGCTGGTGTTGCGGTATAATCCCCCATTGGTAAAATCCACATTCATCACTTTAGCAGTCAAGTAGACGAGATCTGCTGCTAAGTATTTGTCTTGATCATCCTGGTAATTAGGAAGAGTCACAGAGCTAGACTTGTTTTGTGCAGCATTTGGGACATGAATGTAGTCATCATCAGGATCCCAACTTCTCCACAATCTATCATAATCCGGAGTAACTTCATCGCCCCCGACATTTATTCGATAAACCGTGCGCGAGACCTGGGAGGAAATTCGACTATAGTTGCTGCCAAGGTTGCCTGAAGTGCCCACACTTGGAGCAGAATCAGGAATGGCTCCATCGGGCACGAGGAACGCTTCTAGGGCATTTATAAACGCAAAAGATGACCCCTGAGGACTAAAATAGAGCACAAACTTGGTACTGTTCATGCTAAGCAAGAACTCCTCCACTACAGGAGAGTTGGTGCTACTGGGCACTTGGAAATTGCTGAGAAGCGTAAGCCCCTTTACCGAGACATTGAACACAGCCTCAGAGAGATTGCTTGCGGAAGCGAAAGGGAAAAAGTGGAGTCGCACGATGTGAGTACCTTTGTCGATTCCATCAAGAACGTACTGCGACGAAGGGCTTCGAAAGATTCTCGCCGTCTCGTAGATAGCCGAGACGCTCGACGATTGGTTGCTGGATTGGGCGGAGGTGCTCTGTTTCGTGAAGGAGATGGAGGAGCCAGAGCTCGCGTCGCCGACAAAGTGCCGGTTGGAATAGTCCACGCTGTTGCTTGATCCGCAATTGATAAAGTGCTTGGTCTGGGGGGTGTAGGCTGAGGAAAGAGCGAGAAGAAGAAGTGGGTACTGAAGAGAGATGAGGAAGAGAGTGAAGCCAGGGGCGTGGACTCCATGGATGGGAAGCTTGGCCATGGAACCAGAGGAAGAGCATGGAACTGCGCGTTTCAAGATATGAACTGCGCTCAAGTAGTTTCACTTGGGTTGACTTGGGATTGACTATAACGCGTTGGAGACGGGTGGACGAAGACGATTCTCAGCTGGAGTCTGGAAATGAGTGGCTCGTATGGGGAGGGGATGAGTTTGCTTCCTGCAAAGACGATTTTGGACTCCCAGACCGGCACTGTTTGGGTCACGGTGATGAGGGCAATTTGGCCCTTTTGATCCCACTCAACTTTCTGCAAATGGCCCCGAGCGCACGCGACACGGCAAGTGGGAAGATATTTGAGAGACCGGACAAGAGATGACTGCCCTATTGCTCTTGGGAGAGAATAGCAGACGGAGGAGACGGCCCCACACGCGTCGGGAAAGACCACCACACCGAATGACGCCAGCAGAAGAAGGAAAACCCAGGTTAATGGCTGGGATGGAGATCTGTCGAATCTGGTTCCATGGCTGTAATAATGCTGGCGGGCGTATGAGGTAGCGCGCCGGGGAAAATAGATCAATGACTGTACAGCGGCAACCCAAAGGCAGGGCTGCTGGCCAATGGCAACGAGCCTACGAATGAGAGGGCAGTCGAGCGGTGGAAACAGGTATTGTGGTGGAAGCAACCGAGCTTTCCACAAAAGAGAGGTAGAAAAAGTTAAAGATTGGGTTTGGGTTTGGCTATCACCATCTATAGGATTTACTCTTGAGCAAAGAGGGGGGGACCCTTACGAGGAAGAGAGGTAATTGGGGCCCAATTTCAGCCGCAGAGTTCATCAAATAAATAAATAAATAAGACTTCGTTCATCGAAAGCACCCCCATGATTATGCGCGAGAGTTTGTTTCTTCCGAAGGAGGATCGCATTCCATAGCGTTTGAAATTAGAAAATGTATATATCTTAGATTTTTCTGTGCTATTCAGCCGGACGTCGAAGGTCGTTTCACAAGTTGTTTCTGGATCGATTCACGTTTAAGAATTTCAGTGGTCTAGGTGATGATCTTTGATCATACAAGTTTGACAAATAAGTGCACCCTATCTAGACCCAGATGCAGTGATTAGCAAATTTCCATGTCTCATTTTGGGACAAGAGCAAGGAGACTTAGGGCTGTAAAAAAGAGGCCCAACCCGATCCGAATCGGCCCAACCCGAACCGTTGACACCTTCACATCATTTGCGGATGTTAATAATCATTTTCAATCCACCTTGTCCGGTTGTGCTTTAGAACGAGGAAACTTTAATATGGTCATTACCGACTTGGCTTGAGGCTAACAATGATTGGGTGAAGAAGATCCATTTCCTGCTATTGTGCATGGCACAAATGACGCCAACTCAGAGAATTGGAAGTTTGAATAAGTATTTCAAAGCCATGTTAAAAAGGTTCCTAATATAAGTTTTGCTCGATACGGCTCGGGCTCCTCATTTTTCCTCACATTTACATGTTTTATTTATTATTTTTCTTCATTGTTCATTTTAATTGCTCGAGTACCTCGCATGATCGCCGAATTCCACACGTGTTACCCGTTAGGTCTATCTACTGTAATCAAGTTTCCGAATTTATAAATCTTTGTTTGCAAGAGAGTAGGATGGACTCCCACATCTTACTCAACTCATAACCGGCTCATAAAAAGGTTAGTGTCAGCTCCTTAATCTAGCCTTGCAAGAATAATTGATAGAGAAAATCAATTTACGATCGGTAAGACTTGGGAGGACCCGTTCTAGGCGCAAGTGCCACCTTGACAGAAGAACAATACATGCTCGATTGGTAGTCCTTCGGCTTTCCTCGGAGAATTTCTCATGTTGCCCTCGGGAGGGTCACGACAGTGAGGAACCGGCTCCATAGTTGCGGGGATTTTTTTTTTTTTAAATAACCTCTAGCATAGCGTTCAGTGCTGCCCCCTGCCGGTATATAGTGAATTCATATAATGTAGTGATAAATGCGAAACAATAGAATGGGAGCATAGTTTCTAAAACTCTCCCAAAAAAAAAAAAATTTACAGAAAACACTATCCAGATATGTCGTGATGTAGCCCAATGAAGAGTATGGAAGCCTAGTGATACAAACCTATCCGTCAATAGAGCGGCCCATTCGATTTCATATGTATTTTTTGGGCTTTATATTTATATTTTGTTACTCGTATTATGTACTCCCATTTGTCTAATCAAATCAGGCATGACAAATTTCATGATAATCATTACTCTATTCACAGGCACACGATAAAATTTATTTCATGAACTTTCCTTGAAAAAAAAAAATACTTTGAAAATTATTAAATGCCACAACTGACTATTTACGGTTTAGGTATCCTGATTACAAATTAACTAGGGCTTTCTTGACTTAATCCATGGCCATGATGTGAGAGATTAGCCCTATCTTTATTTTATTTTTTTAGGCTAGATAATGAAGAAAAGATGAGCAAAAATGCGAAGAAATGGCAGAAAAGAGTGGCTATAAAACAGGAAAATAAAACGTAGTCTACCTATGATGTTGAAATTTAAACTTCTCATCCCTGGAAAATGATTTAGGTGTTTGTTTTTTAATCATAAAACCAGTGACTTAGGTGAACATTTGTATTTCTTGATCAATCACATTAGTGGTATAGAGATTAACTACATATACAATGGTGTTTGTCGGTAACATCCAGATACATATACCTTATGCTAATTTCTTTTTTCATTCTATAAGTATATTTGAGGAAATGAAATCATTTATTTATATTTGAATTGACTGCAAATGTTTTGTGAAAATTAAGAAAAAATAGAGCCGGTAATTTCTTAAAACACACGGAGTAAATTAATTAGGAACTGAAAAATCAAAATTACAATCATAGTTATAACAATATATTGACAAATAAAATAAGCAAAAAAGTTAATTTGTCCTCAATTAAATTGAAAGAAAAGAAGAAAGAGCGGAAAAAAGCAAAATGATGCTGAAAAAACAAGCCTTGCCTTTATATATAAGCCGTATAAGGAAATTTGAAAATAGAGAAAAACAAAATATGGAAAAAAAAAAAAAAAAGGGAAAAAAAGAAGAAGAGCTATCTGAATTATATGTCGAATCGGACACACTTTGCACAAGCAATTGTAGTTCACAAAATTTCTTCTAACATACCATATGATGTCTTCACATAAAAATATTATCGGGATGAACGATATGACTCTCCATTATAGTGCGACTTTCCACAATTATTATTAAGACAACCATTTTAATCATTCGATATTGCTCTCTCTTTAAGTTTTTTTCTGTTCATGTTGATTTGTTCTCTCAAAAACCTAAGAAATTACTTGTATGACATTTCTGTGGTGTAAATGAGTGTTTTCACCGCATTTCATAGTTAAAAACGGTTCACGGACTTGAAATTAGGACCCATGAGGAACCATCATGTTCTCGTGCAAGTCTAACTCCGATTGGAGTTTTCATAGAAAATCAAAATCTTCATTGGTGTACCCAACACCTGAAGGAAATTACTAAATTATGCCTTTTGACTTTGGCTAAAGAACAATGGGTGAAATGTTCATTGTATTAACTAGCAAAGAAGACATAAACCATGTACCCAAATTGTGCTAAAGATGGAGGAACACAATAGTCCATATCATCAAACCATGTACATGTTCTTAAATATAGCAAAGAGATTAAGAAAACAATCATAGAGAGAAGAGGATTTAAAGAAAAAAAATTCCTTTCGCCCAAGTAGCGCCCCTTCTCGTATATCCACCTTACCCATGCTGATGTTGGACAGACCATGCAAGGGCAAATGACCGAGTGTGTTAGCATTAATTCGTTAAGATCATATCGAACAGAAAAACCATATAAACATGAGGATTTAGTAGACAAAGTGATTAAGGGCAGAAATTAAATAATCAAATTAAAGGACCAACATGAGGGACTAGGGAATTTAAGGGACTGCGTAAGTGCGATTAATGGAAGTCATCAATCATGTCTCTCACAACTCAAAATGAGACCTGCATGGGCCATAAGGTCACCCAGGAGAATCTACAATACAGCGCCAGGGATTAGTAAATAATTACACAAACTAATCATGAATTTTAGCCTCAATATTCAATCAGTGTCTTCTAAAACTTAGTTTTGTATGCAATATATCCATGAATTTAAATTTTGTTCAATGTAATCTCCAACTTTGATCATAATTCAATGCGATTTCTAACTATATAAAAAAATATCTAATGTTATTTTTCAATTAATTGAAATTCAAGAGAAAATGAATATCATTAGTCCATTAGATTGCATATGGATCAAAATTTTTTAAAAATATTATATTTAAAATGAAATTAAAAATTTAGATATTAACATTGCACATTTATTTCAAAGTGATGGGGACGGCATATAATATCGCGTCAAAATTTAATAAGCATTACGTCGTTTCAAAAATATGGTACAACAAGTTGATGACAGAACTGTCATATGAGTCAGCACAAGGAAATTTCTATGGGGCAAAAGGCAAAAAGAATAAAACAAGGAGACGGCAAAGCAGCGAATAACAAAGCCCACGCCGCGGTCGCAGTCCTACGATGGACTCCCTATGCGTAAGCCGCTTTCGGCGTCAACCAAGGCCGCACGGACGAACCTGGGCGCGTGAAGATAGACATCCCTCTCTGCTCCCTGCCTCCCGTAAAACGGGCAAATATCCAACAATTTGCCTTTGTGAGGATCTGAGATGAAATCAGCCGACCAAACAAACGGTGTAAGGTCCACTGGATCGGTCTCCATCCGTCCCTGATTGCTCGTCAACACTGACCTTCCCCCTCCTTTTTGGAGGGCCTCCGGAGTTGCGCGCGCGTGGGGTGGTTTTGCCGGACCCTCTTTGTTGATCTTCATGCGAATGAGACCAAACAAGAGATTACGGCCAGGGAAACAAATTCCGAAAACCTACCAGAACAAGGTTTTTGAAGAGAACGCCATAATATGTCCCCCCCCTCCGGTCCTCTCTCTATGTATATGCTAGACGATCCAGGAGGGCCGAACTTCCCTCCCTCTAGACTCTGCTCGATCTAATGTAAAATATTGAGATTTCTTTGCTTTTCTCTGGTTCTTTCTCGAGAAGACTTGTTTCTTCAATTTTCCTTTTGTTGTTTATGGTCGATGCGCTATATCATTCGATTCTTGTTTTTGGGGCATTGCCCAGTTTTGCCAGCCAGAAATAAGGCTCCTTTGGTTGGGTTTTTGTCTCCTCAATTTTGGGTTTGTGAGCTCTTTTGTCTTCCTCTCAATCTGAAGGGGAAAACCCAGGGAAAAAAAAAGGGGGGGAAAAGATGATTCGTTCATCAGTTTTGCTAGACAAACCATCCATGGCGGTCACCCCTTGCAAGATGCTGAAACCTCCATCAAAGCAATCGCATTTTTGTGCCAGACCTATCCTCTGTACTCAGAACAAGAACCCCAACACCATTAACAGGCCATCAAAGACAAAAGTGACCATCACCAGCCCTATCCTGGTGATCCCAAGTCCAGTCTCTGTGAGGAGATCAAAGAAGGACAGGCGATGTGAGGAAAGGAGGGATTTTTCTCAAGTGGGTGGTCAACAGATGCTGGGCTTTTGTGGTTTTGGGTATTGGGTTCAGGGCTTCAGGTGCTTCCCTTGGTTGGCTTTGAATTTCCACATGGCTCACAATCTCAATCTGCCTCCATCAATCTTGCAGCTTGTGCAGAATTCTGGGAATCTGCCCATGGTGGCCAAGCCTCTGTATGGGATCTTGTCTGATGCTATTGACGTTGGTGGTGCTCATAGGTTGCCATATATTTCAGCAGGAGGTCAGTTGGCACGTTCCTCTGATTGTTAAATATGTCTTGCTCTATTTGAGTTGAACTGTTGTATGTTCTGCTGCTGACAGTTTGCACTTGAAGGAGATTTGTATTCTTTTGGAGTCTTGCATTGTTCTAATTGGAGTTTGGAGCTTCCTTTGCTGTTTTTCAATGCTTTGGTTCAGCGTTTAGATTGATGTTTCCTGTGACGTTTTCCTGATGTTGGTTGTTCTTTTCTTGCATTGGGATATATGAATTGTATGTCGCCTTAGATTAAGTTCTTCAGAAGTCTGTTCATAACCAGGGTTAGCTAGTAAGTGATTGACATATATTTGTAGATTACTGATACGTGATCATAATATGGAATGGCATTAGCATATCTTGTATCTTGAATGTTTGGAGGTGGAAATTAGAGATTCATTCTATCACTTGTTACTGAAATACATGTTCACACTGCCTATTCTACTTAATTCTCTTAGAATTTCGTCAACCATTATTGAGTATATCCATCGGTGGACAGCTTTAACATGGTCGTATCTGCAGTGCTTCTACAGGTTCTGTCTTGGGGACCATTGGCATTGATCCCTCTTGCTCGTGAAGCTCTTCCAAACCTCATGGCATGTGTTCTTCTCAGCAATATAGGTGCATCTATTAGTGAAGTTGCTATGGATGCTCTCGTAGCAGAGTATGGTCAGAAACACAACTTACGGGGTCTCCAGTCTTATGCATTCATGGCCTCAGCAGCTGGTGGAATCCTTGGAAACTTGCTAGGAGGGTATATTCTTCTCAAAACACGACCAAGAACCATGTTCTTCATATTTACGTCCCTTCTTTCCCTTCAATTTGCCATGTCATTGATGACAAAAGAAGCATCTCTTGGAGTATATCAGCCATCAGTTGGCACTCTAAAAAAGAAGTCGATCTTGCTTAGCATTAGAAATCAACTCTCAGACTTGTTAAGGGCAGTTCGTGAAGAGAGTATCTCCGGTCCTCTTACTTGGATCGTGCTTTCTATCACGACAGTGCCGATTCTGTCTGGTTCAATTTTCTGCTTTCAAACTCAATGTCTACATCTTGATCCTACGGTTATCGGGATGTCACGTGTGATAGGCCAGTTGCTCCTGCTTTTTACGTCAGTACTTTTTGACCGGTACTGGAAAAATGTTTCGATGAGGAGATTGATTGGAGTGGTGCAGGTTTTGTATGCTTGCTCGCTTCTTCTAGACCTAGTTCTGGTGAGGCAGATCAATCTGAGGTTGGGAATTCCCAATGATATGTTCTCCCTTTGTTTTTCTGGCCTAGCAGAGACGATTGCACAGTTTAAGCTCCTTCCGTTTTCGGTGCTGTTTGCGAATTTATGTCCGCGAGGTTGTGAAGGATCTCTGACATCTTTCTTAGCATCGACCTTGTGTTTGTCTTCAATAGTCAGCGGGTTTCTGGGTGTTGGATTAGCATCAGTTATCAGGATCACCTCTGGCGATTACTCGAGCCTGCCTGTGGGGATTGTGATACAGTTTATGGTGGCTTTGCTGCCCGTGGTGTGGATTCATCTTTTGCCTGAGTCACTACTAACTGTTGAGAAGGACAGAAAACGAGGCTTGAGCAAAAGAACACGAAAAAACAGAAGGATGGGTCGGGTGGCATTTGGCTCGGTAATTTCTTACCGGCGCGAGGGAGTCTGAGACACCGGGAGAGAAATCACCATGTGATGTCTTTGCACTTTTGGAATCGATAACACAAGCGCACATGTAAATCCTCGGCATCTGTCGCATGGTGAAGGGAATCAAATTGGACGACCATTTTAGACTCTATGAAAAGAGGGTTGCTTCTCTGCCCAGAAACTTCGATAACGTCCCTTCTCCTTCATCTCTTCAAAGCCGTTATTAGGTGATGGCAGGTATCTGGATGTTCAACCAATTTGCTTCTTTATCTGTGCCCCTCAATTCTGTGAAGATATTTGGTTCCCCAGCATAGAAGGCTTGAGGAGTTTTTTCCAGGCCAGAGGATCCATTGACTAGTTCTTCACCACCTCAGCCTGCCACAAGAGCTTTTTGATGAAGCAGTCAGTGCTGGACTCCACAGATGAGTCCAAACATCCAGAGGGCTTCCTCCTCCCACGGACCGCGAATTTTTGCCTCGATGTAAATAGTTTTCTTATACGTGGTTATGGATGGTAATTTTGGAGTGAGAAATAATTGCTTATGTAGCTTCCATCCATTTCAGGCATTTGCTTCGTTTACCAAACAACTTTGGCAACTACATTCAAAGAAAATGAACTCCTGCTACTGATAGAGGACACAGAAGTCTAGGAAATCACAATGCTGTCAAAAAGTTTCAGTTTTTACTTTGTTGCCATTTGAAATGCACTGGTTCTTTCTCTTTGTTCTGCATGAATCTTTTCTTTTGGTCGAATCAACTTATGGAATCTGGTTTGAGGGACATGACTGCTGCTGCTGAATCCTATCAATATTAGCTGCAAACCATGGCGGGCTTAGATGACTGGCGGTGTTCGCCATGATCTCTGGGTATGATTCGTTAAGGCATTCTAGGTCTTTCATTTTTAATATGGAAAATGGGCAAAAGGACATATGGAATGTCAATATTTGTGTACAATGTTCACTTTAGTGTCACTATTTTTTTTTTTATGGATCACTTAGGTGTCAATTTTTTTGAAAAACGGTTATTTTAGTGTCAATTCCATTGAGCTTCCCGAAAATCTTACGTGGCATCTTCGTGGCTCGTCGGAACATGCAATTCGGCAATAACAAAAAAGCCAAAAGTTTGAAAAAAAAACTAAAACTAAAACATAAGCTAATTTTTTTTTTTTAAAAAAAAGCAAAATGCTTTGTAGCAATGAGGGCTTGGGCTGTTGCTAACCACTGTCGGCAAGGGTGGGTGATGGTCAGTGGGGGTTGCTAAGTCGCTAGTTGCAATCGAGGCCATGCCAAGACCTACGAGGGCAAGGCTTGTCCCCGCTAGCCACTCGGTGACCCCCACCAGCCATCCCCCCACACATTGCCGGCCATTGCCGATGATGGTGGGCAGCAACGGAGCAATTTTCCTTTATTTTTTTTTATTTATTTAGCATACTTTTAAATTTTAATTAATGTTACAAAAATAATTTCACGTGAACACCAAGTGGACTAACTTTTTTTAAAAAAATTCCATATACTGTTAAAAAATGCCACATGTATTGTTTGGTCAAAATTGGTACTTAAGTGATCTTTTTTGCCTGAATTAAAGCTTAAGTGATCGTTTTTTTCCGATTTAGCACTTAGGTAATCTAAAAATATATTGGCACCAAAGTGAGCGCTATATGCAAATAATGACACTTCAAGTGTCCTTTTGCCATGGTAAATGACACAAATGGTCCATTAACTTTAGCCCAATGTGCAATACGATCCCTAAAATTTTAATTTATTTAATATGATTTCTAAACTTTAGCTCAATGTGCAATGTCGTCCGTGAACTTTAATTCGTTCAATATAGTCTTTGAACTTTTTGTACATATTCAATTTAATACATAGACTATAAAAATGTACAATATTGTCATTCCATTAATTCAAGTTCGTGGATAATATTGAATATTTTCATATAGTTTGAGGACTAAATTGAGCATAAATAGATAATTTATGACTACATTGGACAAATTAAATTTTTAGATGCGGCATTGCATATTGAAATTAAGTTCAACAACTACATTGAATAAATTATAAGTTAAGGGATTAAATTACACATTGAATCCATGTTCAGGGATCATTTGTGCCGTTACCTGTTTTTACTAACCCCCGGATGGACCTCTGGCCTCTACTGGTAGTTCATACCTGCCTGCAGTTTGCAAACTGCTGCATCTAATAGTTCAGCCCTTAGACCGACATTAAATAGAGAGATGGGGGCGAACCCGCTCGTTAAATTTTTGTGTTCTCATGGCGTCCTCGTTTTTGCCGATGTTTTTCCGAATTCCGAATTCCTGCTTCAAACACAACAGGCCCAGTTCTCCAATGTAATGAGGCAATCGCGAATCGTTCTCAAGAAAGTTATTTCCTGTTTCTGCTGCATCAAAACGAGCTTATGAGAAGTGCAACTGTCTGTTAATTACTTTGGAGAATGAAGAGCAACGCGGCAGTATAAATACTTCTCAGTTTAGGTAAAATTTTCTTTTGAAGCCACCATTTGCATGATAGAACAGAACCACGTGTTGTTGTAAGTGAGTTTACCGAGTAAAATCCAACTACTAGAGGGAGAGAGAGATGCGTTGTGGGTGAGTTTCACAGGAAATGCTTTATCCCGGAACTCCACTCCAGTGTGCAAATTGATCAGACCAAGCAGAGCCACAGGTAGATTAACAGTACGAGGATAGAACTTTTGATTTGTTCGCCATTTGGCTACCGGATCACGAGAGCCATTCCTGGTCGAGTTGCAGTTGGTTCTCCTCTCGGGGTTCATGGCCCCAGCGTTCTGACATTTTGCGTTTGAGACCAAAGAAATCCTCAGATGGGAATGTGCCTGCAGACTTCATTCTTGGATAGCAACAGAGAAATTTTAGGAAGTCTACTCACCAGGAACTGCTAGTACCGCCCGCAAAATTTCCATGGGTCACTAGTGGCAATAAAAAAGACTACGCAGATCTCAAAGCACGGTTTGCCGCAGCTACGAGCATAGCTACAGGTCAGCAACATGGCCGTATATCGGAATCTGCTTCAAGTTATTGGCTCTGGCGTGGCATCTTAGCAGCACGAACCTTAGCTTGCATACCCATTATTAGTCCACGGAAGTGTGGCTTCTCATTTACATAATCGCCCTAATCGCAGCCTCCTCTCAATTGGAGTACCCAGAAGCAGATGGAACTGAGAGTAGCGAGAGGGTTAACGTATCTTCATCAGAATGCAGTCTTCCAACACGACATAAAGCAGATACCTGTATTGGCAAAATTCAACGTTATACATTGAAATACGGTCCGACAAGGCAGGATTGGGACACTGTTGGCCTCTGGACGATATTGCAGCAGAAAATTGTTCTGAAGGTATTGACTTTCATTTAATTGGTTCAGGCCGAACACCAGGCCATATTGCTCCAGAGTAACTCCATATGGTGTGCCCAGTGAAGAATGATGTCTATGCACACGGAAACGTGGTCCTTCAAATGATTCCTGGTCGCAGCTTTATTGATCTTTGGCAGCTTAGGAAAGTAATAGACATCACATCACTCATCAGGATGGTCAGTTTTTTTATTATAGACAGTTAGAAAAGCTCATCAATCCCAATATGCAGGGAGACCGTGGTGAGAATGAGGCAGAAGGGATGATCAAACTGGCTCCCTTATGCACCCTGTATTCCTCAGCAAAACAATCCAGCATGCAGGAAGTGGTCACAGTGGTTGAAGGCTGTAGCTCAGAAGAAAGATTAGCCTTAGAGAAGATACAGGTATGGTCATCGAACTCTCTTATAGAAGAACCAATAATATGAGCCTCAATGGCTCATTGGCTCCGCTTCACTCTTTCCTCCAGGCCACTTCTTGAGAAGATGGAGAAGATTTATCCTGTCCAAGATAGCAGTATTGCTGACATTCTCAGTCGCAGCACATTTCACATAAGTACATATATCTGCTTGACGATATCGATAAAACCTTTTAATAAATCATGATCTGGAAACTAGAACTTCTTCCTGAATGTTACCAAAAGAATTTACCACTACCGGCACCTAAACAAACCCATTTCTAGTACAGAAACCTCCAATCAGTCGCTTTCAAATAGTAATATATTAAAGATTACTTCTGTGAACTAGGAGATTACCACTTGCATCCAGATTAGTAATGAAGATACGCAAGAAAATTCTCAAGCTCGAACACTGATTCGCAAATCGCTATCACTACGGATGGAAAGTCAAACCTGAAACTCATGCTGAGATAGATAGGGCAGTTCTTTTGTCTTTCCTACATATTACTTCATATTGCTATTCAGCACACGGGAAATGCGATTTGGAATAAAAGAAGATGACTTTAAGTTACACACAGTCAACTGTAAAGATACATCAATAGCTCAAATATGTATACTTTCGTGATAATTACTTTCAACCACAGCTGTGTGACATTGTGACACAG
This sequence comes from Psidium friedrichsthalianum, assembly GCA_019149425.1. Lineage (NCBI taxonomy): Eukaryota > Viridiplantae > Streptophyta > Magnoliopsida > Myrtales > Myrtaceae > Psidium > Psidium friedrichsthalianum. The sequence goes on along the minus strand of JAGVVM010001006.1, from coordinate 38,862 downwards.
AATATATAGGAGTCTGAAAACCATATACTTGGCTCCAAAAGAACAAGAAGGTTAAAGATATAAGAAACTACAAGTTAAGAGGAATGGCATTAAATACAATTTATTAAAGAATTCGAGCGTGAAAAAGGAGAATTTCATACAGATACTGAGGGGTTGAAATTACCTTAAACCATTCCTCACATCGAAAGTCCTTTGGAGTTCTCTTCAGTGAAGAATCCCACCAGCATAGATCATTAACTATTAAATGCTGAAAGACCTATATCTTATTCTCGTTGTCAGCATAACAAACAATTCCTTTCATTACCCCCGTAAGGCTATCCAGCATCTCATAAATGGAATGAGAAGCAGCATGTACCTTATCAGCGACATAGAAGCAGTTAGTCCTACCATTAGTAACAATCCAACTGCATCCAGGTTCCTTCCTTAAACCCTTTTCATGCATCATTTTCCTCACGCCAGCTACCACATCCCATTTCCTTGAGGAAGCATATAGATTAGATAGAGATACATAATTCGAAGGATTCCCAGGTTCCATTCGAACAAGGAAGCTATAAGCCAAGTCTCTCATCTCATGGTTCCCGTGCATTACCGAAGCATTGACAAGAGCCCCCCAAACACTCGGACCAGCTTCCACATGCATATTATCTATAAACTGCAGTGCGCGGTCAAGCTGGTTTGACCGACCTAATATGTCAACGACACAAGCGCAGATCTCTATTGTTGGTTCAATCCCATAGTCATTTGTTGCTGAGCCATATATGTTAAGCCCTTCATTGACCAATCCTGATCGACCACAGGCAGCAAGAACCCCTACTACTGTTATCATGTCAGGCTTGATTCCCAACTCTAGCATCTCATTGTACAGAAGCACGGCTTCCTCGCCCTTCCCATTAAGTCCATATCCAGAAATCATGGAACTCCAAGAGACTGCATCCTTAAAAGAAGAACCATCAAATATTATCCTTGCGGAAAGTAAGCCCCCTGACTTGCAGTATGCATCTATTAAAGCATTAGACAATGAGATACCATGATCAATTTTCTTTCTGATGGCGAAACTATGAATCTCTCTCACAGCTGATAAACCAGCATGTGTTACACAAGCAGGGAGAATGCTTACAAGAGATATGTCATTGGGTTTCACATCAAGCATCACTGTCATTTCCCTAAAAAGGGAAAAGGCTTCCTCAGAATCTCCAACAATTACATAGCCATTGATCATTGCTGTCCAAGCATATACATTTTTAGACTTCATTCGTTCAAATACCCTTCTCCCGGCAACCACGTTGTTATTCTTGGAGTACATGTCTATCAAGCAACAACCCAAGTGAACATCTGCATATGGAAGAAACTCCAACTCATTCCTCAATATATAACCATGAAGCTCCCTGCCATGATCACATTTGCCAGTACCACAGATGCACAATGGCAAAAGACTTGAAATTGTGAATGCATCTGGTTTTAATCCGACGTTCTGCATGTTTTGTACAACTTCCCATACTTCCTTACCCTTGTTATCATCATTTAAGCTTGAATACCCCGTTACCAGTACATTCCAAGAAGCGATGTTTCTTGCGGGCATTTCATCGAACAGTTTATTTGCTTCATTCAACTCTCCACATTTGCAGTACATAGACATTAAAGAATTCGCAACAACAACATCCCACAGAAATCCAATCCTCACGCTCTTCGCATGAACCACTTTCCCAGCAGCCAAGTCCCCACACTCGCTCGCAACTTTCGACAACGTCGCGAGCGTATAATCGTCAGGAACCACATTCCCCAGACACATATGATCAAACAGCTCAAAAGCAACCTCATACGCATTACTCTTCGCACACCCATTAATCAGCGTGTTCCACAAATAAACGTTCTTGTCCTCAAACGAATCAAAAACCAATTTTGAATCCCGCAAGCTCTTACAAGCGGCGTATGCGGACATGAGCTTGGTTCCCAGATAAGGGTTCCGAGCGAAGCCATCGATGAGAACTCGAGCGTGGGACTGTCGGGTCAGTCTCAGAGATTGATCATCGATACAGAGCCGAATGAAATGAAGGAGGCTGGAAGGAGAACAAGGAGAATCAACTAGAGCGGCTCTTGAGTGGCATCGAAAGGTCAAGCGTCTGAGTGCTTCCCGTCCAGAGAAGGCAATCATGGACTATAGAGCTGCGTGCGTGACTTGTGATGGGGGGGAGATGGAATCACTGGCTGCAATCACTGGTTCCTTGCTGTGGCCGCTATTGCTCCCTTGTTCTTCTTCCGCCCCCATCAAAACCGATCTTTCATGTCATTAGCGCTATTCGTGAACGGACGAGGGACACTGTCTCCTGGATCAGCAGGAAAAAAAAGAGAGTAAAAAGTCCAGATCTTTCGCCATAAAATTAAAAGAAAATAACACATAGTCCCTAAATTTTAATTTAATATATAATATATTTTTTAAATTTTGAATTTATTTAATATGAATTTTGAACTTTAACTTAATATGAAATGTAGTCCCTAAACTTTTAACATGTTCAATATAGACCTTGAACTTTTGGTACATGTTCAATTTAGTTTCTGAATTATATGAAAATGATCATGTTCAACGAACCAAGTTGGAGATTTTAATAATATGTCTCAAGTTTAAATCAAAAAATAGAAAATCCAAGGAGGTTTCCTAATTTGAATAGATTTCCTAGTTAAATGATTTCCTAGTTGTAGTAGATTTCCTAAAAAGAGGCGCCTTATTTTGGATCTTGCTCTTTTCTATATATATAGGAAGCATGATTTCATTGTGGAGCATCAAAGAGGCTGCTTCCTCATGAATTATGCTATGTAGCAATTAGAGAGTGTTAAAGCAAATTGAGTCTTGAGTTAAGATTTTGTGTAATTTATTTGTGAAATTAAGAGATTATTTCATGAGAAATAACTAGGCTAAGCGTTATGTAAGTTATTGGAGTAATTCCAGCTAAGAAATACTAAGAATGCGTGAGTAACTTGAGTGTGGTTGTAATCGCTATTGTACGATCTATAGTGGAACTTTTTATTGCTTTTCCTATCGACGTAGGTTACACAAGCCAAATCATGTAAATTCGATAGTCAATTTGCTTTTTTTTTTGTTTAGCCTTTTTTTATTGTTCGATCACTTACTTTCATAATAATTATCTAGTGGATGGAATTAGGGGTGAGCATGGTTCCAGGGTAGAACCTGGAACTTGAAGAACCGGATCGATGGAAACGATCGGTTTCAGGTTCCAAAGTATGGAGGATAGATTTCAGGTTCCAAAAATTAGGGAACCTATTCTGACGGATAGGTTCTAGGTTCTAGGTAAGTGGAACCTGGAACCGGAACCTGGACCCTGGAGCAAGTTTTTATATTTTTTCTTGGTATATGTCTTTGCGTCATCCTGCGATATTTCATAATATCTAATGCTGAGTGTGTAATCCAGAATCACTTTATCATTAAGACTTTTACTTTGTTAATGTTTCATATTTTTCGTCTCTAAATATAAGTTGTGGTCGGTGAATTTTAGAAGTAAATGATGGTCATTAAATGTGATTATTCACTGTAATCATTCAACTAAGAATATATTTGGAACCTGGGTGGAACCTGGAACCGACCCTGGAACTTGTGACAGGGTAGATTTTAGGTTCCAAGATATGCAGGGTAGATTTCAGATTCCACAAAATGAGGAACCTGTATAGACGGCTAGGTTCCAGGTTCCAGGTAAAACCTGTACGGAACCTGGAACCGCTCACCCCTAGATGAAATGAATCTTCATGTCGATGGAGGGTCTTTTTTGTGTCGTCCCTGCAACTTTCTTGTGTGTGTATTACTAATTTATAGGATAAACCGAAAGAGAAGGATTGGTAATGCAACCTCCATTTTGCTCATTCATGGAGTGGCATAAGTGCCCTTGCTATTTCCTTAGTTGTGGTCCTCTTGTCCTCGTTAAGACTTCACGTCGCCAAGTCAGAAGGAAGCACATTTCACCACCTTCTCGAGCATTACGCCAATTGGTATCACTACGTCAATTTAAAGGAGACAAAATAAGCAATAGTTTGATACCCTATGCCAAGTAGCTACAAGTGAGATAGATGTGTCATAACCATTGAGTTGGAAGATAGAGTTGGGACAAGGTCCATACATTTATGTTGAAATTCCACTGGGGGTTAGCGGTTCTAAATTTCATATATGTTATACCTGAAACCTAAAACCTATCCATTGGACATGTTCCTTACTTTTTGAAATCTAGAACTAGAGGTGATTGGTTTCCAGGTTCTAGGGTGAGCGGTTATCACCCTGGAACTGAAAACTACCCACTAAAGATTGGTTCCGAAATTTTGGAACTGAAAATTGCATGTTGATTCCATGGACCTATCCCACTAAGTTTCACATGATCGGTAGCTGGTTTTCCAGCAAACCATGAATCGGTCCCACTAAGCTTTTTTTTTAAGCAAAAAAAAAATCATCGTGTTCTTTAATTGCACCGGTGTTTGTAAAAAAATTCAAACACGTACAAAAAATAGTTCATTTTCCTCTCAATATTTCGAATAGTGAGTTGATTGAAGAAACTCAAAAGCGGCAAATGGCAGTAATTAGGATTTTCAACTTACAGCAAATGCATGTGACCCAGAGTGAGAGAGGGAGGTGAGGTCGTGAGATGTGTCCAAAGGCGTGGCCGTGAGTTGATATAAGTTGAAAGGCGAGAGACGGATAGATCGAGGGAGTTGCTTGAGAGAGTTGAGGCGAGAGAGACCGAGATAAGACAAGACGACTAACGAGAGAGATTTTCCAATTTTTGGAACTTGGAAGAGGATTGGTTTCCAGCTATTCGATTCTTTGATTTTACCCTATAATCATGCTTACTCCTAATTTTCAAATCAGATAAGTCAATGCCCAATATTTTTTTTTTTTACATCAGCAATTGGAAGCTCAAGAAGAATAGATTTGCAACTGGTATACCATTTAATAATTTTTTGCGACACAAAAATTAATTTAGTATCAGTTATGGGTGTACCGGTTTAAGCATGAAAATTACTTTAGGGTGAAGATGTCCTAAATATAATAATTTGAGATTTTTTTATGGTATTATCCCTATTTTTTTTTTTGGAGTATTTATGCACAGATATATCGTCAAACACATTCATAAAAACAACATAAGAGACGCATTCTCGATATTATAAGTGATCACAATGATATGCTAAAACGAATATAAATAACATTTGAAAGTATCAATTCATTATATTTGCAGAAAAAGGCTCCGTACCTAGTGTAGTGACGATCTAATTGCTTGTCATCCTTTAAAAAGTAGCCAATGCGGACAAGGATACTTTAGGAATTTCCCTTTGGCTTTGTCCTATGAACATTAGTTTTCTTATTTTAAAACACTATGAAAGCATGGAGCTGGAAATTGAGTAAGATTCGAATGTCATTTTAGAATTCTCCACCAGTAGAAAGCTCGAGTCGCCACTCACCTAAATCCACACGGCTGTTCTTTTTGTAGAGAATGGAATCCTGCGGCATGTGAATCAAGAACATGATAAATGGACAAAATTCTGGGAAACTTCTGCAGAATGTCAAAAAAAAAAAACATGCATTTTAATTATATATATGTTCTTGAATTGGAGAACATAAATTCCAACAAGGACGAGTGAAACTTTCGTTTGTCACTCTCTAGGGAACATAAGTATAATTAAAGTATTACGAGCACAGATGACTCGGAATATCAACATGAATTTTTAAGTGTTTTATGATCACAAAACCTACAACTTTTATATGCTACTTAGCATTTTGGTAGAATCTCTTAGTTAGAATTAAAGAAGAACGTATCTTTAGGTGCTCTGAAGCAGTTATTAAGAAGTTAAATCAAGAAAATTTGATATTTATCGTAGGGTTGATATCATGGAAATCTCAAGCTGGTATACTTATGACAAATTTACTCCAAACTAATAATCCAAAACCGGTATATCTGTGACAAATTTACCACTCCTAGTTTTCTTTAAATTTTACCATCAAATTGCTGAGTTTGATGATACGTGACAATTGATGGGCGTACCAATTTAGGACTTTTTATGGTATTAACTCAATTTAATGGAAACTAACGAAAGATAAATTTCATACAATATACAAATTTAGAGTTTTTTGTGGTAAAAAAATTAGGTTGATGTAAATTTATCATATATATATATATCAATTTAAGATCTTTAATGGTCAACATTTTAGTTTGGGATATATTCGTCACATGGCTAGTTTAGATGTTAGGTGATGTTAATCCTTCAATAATATTCTATTTTTATTTATTATATCATAAATGGAATCGTATGCAACAGGTGGCATGAGGTCACAAGTCATGACGGTTCTCGAAGAAACTGCAAATCTGTGCGCTTTGCATGGAATGGTGCTACAAATCGAGGCCCACCTCTTTATTTATTTATTTTCATTTTTTTTAACCTTTTCTGTCAAAATATTCTCTCTTTGTAGTGATTGCAGACATCAAATGAAGGTAGCTTCCGAGGCAGGGCGTCCTTTGCCTGTCCCTGTTATATTAATCATACTATAAAGGCCAAAAAGTCGAGAGCTCCTTGGAAGAGTTTGCTGAAAATGCTCCTTGCAAAAATTCGATACTACTTTTTTCGACAGGTTACAGAATTAAGCTCAAAGCTTCATTACAATAACAGTTCGGACAACCAAACATAAAGCTCCAGCTTTAGAGCCTTTCCCATATTGCAGCCAAATTAGTACTTCAGTAGTACTTTAACTGATGACCCAGCAAAGCAGGAAAGATTCTTAACAGAAGGGAGCGACAAATTGTGCATAGCGGCCTTGCCCGTTGCATACGGAGCACCGCAGTTGATCCCATGCACATCTTCGATGCTCCACAAGCCATCCTCCCACAAGAAATCCTCATTTGTTGATGTTGATGATGAGGCCTCAGGAACAGAAGCATTGAAAACAGAGTAGAGCAAGCACTGGTCAGAGCCGGAGTCATTGGGATACGGCCCCGCGATCTCGGATCGGATTTGGGGCGCGTACGGGACTTTGTGGTAGTGGTCGTTGTTTTCTTCGAGCAGGGACAGGATGCTCCTCATGTCGAACGGAGTCAGTTGCAATTGCTGCGGCTGTTGGGCAGCTGCTGTTGCATTTGCTGCTGTTGCTGCTGCTGCTGCTGTGTTGCTGCTGCAGGTGATGAAACTGCTGGCGACGAAGAAGACGCGCCGCTTTTGACCTCTCGGGGTTGCTCGGAGAGGCCTTGACCTTGTTCTTGAAAATGGGTCCTCCAGTAGTTCTGATTCATTGTCTGTCCTCCCTGGCAAGCTTCTTGCGATTGTTGACCATCTGTTTTTCATTTTTTTAGTTTCAATTCGAGAAGTTATTAGAGGAAGATCTTACTATTATTGAAAACCTTAAAACATAAAACTTTCAGTAGTTTGATTAATTAAATTTACCTGTTTCCCCACCTAGCGTGGAGCTCTAGGATGATGCTCTCTTCGTGTGGGGTTATCTGGCCTCTCTTCAGGTCAGGCCTCAGGTAATTCACCCACCTCAATCTACAGCTCTTCCCATCCCTTGAGCCCTGCACAACCAAAACATATAAGACACCGAAATAATTACCTTTACTTCTCGTAATCTCAAAATTCAACTCTAGGTTTTCCCTTCCCTTGATGCAAAGTCTAGTGATAAAAGCTCATGGCAATAGAAACAGAGTAAACCTAAGAAAGCTTGTATGGTTTGTAGCCCCTCAAAAGAAAACAAAAGGAGACTTTTGATAGGTTTTTGTGGGGGATATCTAAAAGTAATAAGTACCAATAATGCATACACGAGAGGGCAACAAATTTAAGAGGATTATAAGGATTATACCATAAAGAAAACAAAAAAATCAGAAAGAAGTAAACCAAGGATGGCATCACTAAAAAGAAAACAAAAACCATGAAAACTTTCAAGAGCCTTGCGTGGGCATCCTGGGTAATAATAGTGCATAACCATGAAGGCAACTAACTGAAAGAAAACATACATAAGATCCAAAGATTAAGAAGTTTATCATGTGGAGATGCTGATTGATTGAGTACTAATTGAATATAAAAAATGTATGCACATGTATATGTTACCTGTAAGCCTAGCCACAGAGTTCCATCTTCCCTCGCCATGCAACTTCACATACTCAATGAGCAACTTGTCTTCCTCAGCAGTCCAAGGACCTTTCCTCCACACCTCTTCCATGGAGTTTGAGCCCCACCCAAAGTTGCCCGCCATTGCTACCCAAGACATGCAACTCTAGAGGACCGAAGAAGAGAAAAGGTAAGAAGAAAAATTCCTGCTTAACTAGATATGGTTCCCAACTCTTTGCTTTGGTTGGGTGTAGTTCTTTTCAAAGATCTTCTGTGGCAACTTGAGTTGGTGTGCATCCCATATTTATATTGGCACTTGAGCAATGTGTTTCATTGCATCACCAAATTTTCTGTCGCTATCAAATCATCCCTATCCTTTCCACTGTTCAAGGTACGGGGATGATTTCTTGATAAAAAATAAACTATCCACAATGACCCTTTTAACCCCTTCTCATCTTAGGTTAGTTTGGTTCATTTGTTGAGGCTTTAGATGATAAGGTCAATAATGAGACCTCGATAAGCTGTGTTTGCTTCGTTTCGCAAAGGGGCGATAAGCATTCAAGCCCTTTGTTCATATAGTCGAAGTAATTTTCGGAGTTAGATCATAAATTTAGAGTTATGTGAATGCTAAATTGCATGGTTTGATTTAGGAGTCGTTAAACTATAAAATTTTAAATAAATGATAGGTTAGGGCGTTGTGGAGCCACAGAATTTGATGAAAATTGATTCGGAGTTTTGGTTTAGTCAGAGTGAATATTTTAAGTTTCGTGCTTGAGCTCCGCGTAGATTACAATTGCGAATATCTGCTTTGAGCAAGCGTTTGGCTGATAGAGTCATCCTGTTAGCGATTAAGCTTAGTTCAGTCGTGGATGATCTTTGTCTGAGTTCAATTGAAAGGACATAGGGCCAATTTCTGTCAGACAAAGGGCATTTGGAGAATTCATTCTTCTGTTGAGGAATTGGGTGACATGCTCTTATCAAAGATTATTCATATCACATTTTTCCCACACAAATTTTTATGATGCTAAAGCAAGACAAAGGGAAGTAGGAATCTCATGCCAAGAGGCCACGTACGATCTAGCGATTATGCATCTAGACACAACAAGAGCTAATTTAATCAAATTAATCAAAGCATTCCTAGCAAAAGCCTGAGGAAAGCTAGTGCACAAAAGAATACATAGGTGGAGGGGAATTCTTTACTACTGAAAGCCACCAGGCCACCAATGGCTCTTCACCAGCTGGTGTCCCTTGTATTACTAATTAAGGAGATTGATCCCTGTAATCCACAACAAATCTTATTATTTTATTGTGTTGTTGCATGCCAGATTGGGTTTTGTGGGCATTATATAATGAGGCATTGATGGAGTTTAGTGGCATCAGCAGGGACAGGTGTTGCATCCTTGGTGATTTCTTGTGCTTCTGGAAACTAGTAGGCCATGTTTTGTTTTGTTTTCTGTGGACACATGCTTCTTGGTAACGGGTCACACCCGATTGGTTTCTATGCTTGATTTTGAGACTTGATGGTCATTCCAAGCTCCCTTTTCCCCCTTTAGGGTTCTCACATTTAAATTTAAGAAGCTAGCGTTTGAAGTTCTCCAAAAATTGAGAGATTGAAGAGGAAAATTTCACGTCACTCTGAAATCGAAAATCGAAAGGGATTGAGTGATTCGCTAAATGATTGTTGTCATGAACAGTGATAACACCTTTATATGTCAAGGGGGTGAAAGCATGCCGCTTAATGAAATGATCAATTAGATTTCATAATTTTCTGAGTCATATGTAGCTTGCTACCAGAAAATACACTTATAGCATACTTTTCTTCAATATTCTCTTTTTACTATCATTATGCTTAAGGAGAGTTGAATCTCACAGAGGAATGTCTCCTGTATATGACTCAAAAACCAAAAACCAGCATCCATCTCATATACCAGTCAATATCCCTAGACAAGTAATCTCCTCAGCCTTAACCAAAGTCGTGTCAATCCAAACTAAACGACCGCAAAGACTTCCAACACCATTTTTGGAAGCACAAGGGAATGAAAACTATATATACATATATATATATATATATATATATATATATATATTATCATAAAAAATTTCCTCCTTTAAACTTCGCAAACATTTCAAAAGAAAAAAGATCTTTTCCCCCCTTATTTAATCACATGATTTTGTTAAACAATTTAGTTAGCAAGTATCATTGATTTGTTAATTCTGAGTGCTACTAATAAAGTGGGCATGCGAATAAATCTGTAGTTGATTCTAGCAACTCGGCGAACTTATAAAAGCTCCTGTGCCCTGCAAAGTACCGCGTTATGAAAGCAGAGACAAAAGATCACTGATCGTTTGCATCGTGATGTAATGGACAAGATCTTGTACGAATGGTACCTTATCCTTCTTTTTTTTCGTTTTTCCTAAGATGTCGTGTCAAGATTGATCATAATATAAAGTATGGATTGTCTAGATATTGTGGGGTCATGAGCAGGTTATTATCACTTATCTTCTGTCTTTTCAAGCGTGAAAAGAAAAAAAAATCTTGAAGCATAACCATGATGTTCTAGAAACCAATTTTTTTTTTCCCATAGAATAATACGGAGAAACCCGTAAAATTGCACGAATAATTGTAAAATAAAAATTTGGAAAAATTCTAAAATAATAAGCGTATGAAGTACCTTCATTTTCTTAAAAAAAGGACTTGAAATGGATTTTATTTGAAAAAAAAGCTTAAAATGCATTCATTATTTTAAATAAGAGTTTGACAAAAGATAGTTTCGTTATCTACTTTTTTCTTTTTTTCCATTTTTCCATATATATATTTTCTCTTGTTGCGGTCAATGAGGGCTCGACAACCCCCGTCGGTCACTGATGAGGCAACCCTCGCCCAAATCTGATTAGGGCCAGCCTTGCTTGTGACCTGTGAGGGTATCCCTCGATAGCCAGGGGCAGCACTCACCCAGCCTTCGCTTGTGGGCAGCATCGCATGAGATTGCCCATCGCAAAAAAGAAGGGAAAAAGAAAGAACTATAAATGACGAAATATCTTGGTCGGCCTTTCTTTAAAATAATGAGGGGATTTTAAGTTCTTATTTAAATAATGCCCACTTTCATGTCATTATTTAAGAAAATGGGGGATTTCAGTTCTTATTTGAATTTTCCTCACAAATTCTCATTTACTAAGAACATAAAGTTACCAAAATTAAAAACTTGGGCACGTGTCAGCATTTGAATGTGGTCTCCACTTGGTTGTATGAACACACCGATCAAGATGCCAAGCAAAGAGTCCGCCTTTTCGACGGCACCAAGTAACTTCTTCCTAACATTATTAAACAAATCCTGGAGAACACCGAAAGTTGCTGCTCTTTTAGTTTTGCTTTGAAGTCACAAATCTTGATCAGATTTTCTCGTATCTGATGTAAAGTTATTTGCTTTGCCACGTGTCATCATAAAGTTTAATCAGAGACTAACTACGAAAGTTCGAAGCAGCTATCCAAAGAAAAGTTTTATTATCTTTTCTTTTTTATTTTAACTTTTCGTGATAAAATTTGGATTGCTAATTGTTATAACTTTTTGTGATAAAATTATGGGCATGAGCTTTAGAAATCTTAAAATTTATCATGAAAGTACAATTGAATCCTACAACTTTCAGAAAGTGTAATTAATCTCAAAACTTATCACGAAAGTCTAACTGAGTTCTAATACTTTAGAAGTATAAATAAGTCTAAAACTTATCAAATTAATCTAATCAAGGCCATTCGTTAATTGCACTTCTTAAAGTTTTAGGACTCGATTGTACTTTCGTGACAAGTTTTAGGACTTAATTGCACTTTTTGAAAATTTTAGACTCAATTGAGCTTCGCAATAAATTTTAAGGTTTTCAATACATTTATTCCTAATATTTTCATGGCCTTATTTTAAAGTTCATATAATACTGGTTATAATTTTTTTTACTTTTGCACAATGAGACTAAAACTAGACATAACATTATTTCGACCATTTTTTTAAGATTATAGGTTGTATCATTAATAATCTTTTTAATGTTCATCTGAGAGGTAGAAAATGATAGATATATAATAGGATTATTATTATATTGTTTCGGCCGGCAAATGTTTGGTACTTTGTAACAATCTATCATCAGGATGTACATACTTTTTGTGTCTATTAGCGGATAAGTAGATTTACATTCAGCAGCATAGCTTCTTTATCTTAATCTTTTAGCACAAAAAAAATTTCAATACGTGAGACAATGAAAAAAGAAATTCAAAGTACCACTTGTTTGATATGATAATTTCCATTGAAATTAGCTAGTAGCTAGCAACCTACTTTTCATTAAAGCACTTTGTTTACGCGATGAGTTTAAGAACATATAGATGACTGAAGGACAAGCAAGCATAAGATCAGCCGATAATTTTGATCCTAATAAAATAATGATGGAACACACAACGCATGCACATCTAGTAAAAGTCAAATTTAGTGTGAAAACACTTACGAACTTTAATGTATTAAGAAATGTAACCTGTTGTTACAATGAATTTGTATTTAAAGAATACAATATGACGCCTTTTACTTATAAAATTGCTCGATAGCTCGAATTTTAACTCAAACGAAACTGAGAGAGTCCCTTCTATTTGTATCTTTTGGAAGCTACTTTTTCATTTTCATATCCAATAATAGAAAAAAATAATTTTTTTTATTGATTATTAAGATGCGTGGGGTATCAAATAAAAGAAGTCTTAAATTGGCGACGTGGTGTAAAGTAGAACATTTAATAAATCATTGTTGAGAAAATTACCAAAAAAGATTTATAAATATTGTAATCGTGTCAATTTAGGCCTAACTATTTTTTAATCAATTCATTTATAAACTTTTTGTATTTCATGCCAATACAACCCATTTTGCCGGCCGGAGTTGACGTGACGCTGCCGGCACTGATGTAATTTTTTTTGCCCAAATTTGATTTTTAATATTACTTCTATCTAAATAAAACTCAAAAAGTAAGGAAGGTAAAATTTAAACAAAAAAAAAAATAGAGAAGCAACAGGCAACGAGCCAACTATTTTGGTAATTCTCCCAATCATTGTTGGACTATAACTCATTCGCTTAAGATATTACATAAAATTAATCTAATTGACTCATACTTAAATTTCTTGTGATAATCTCCCCAAATGAAGTTTTTCTGTCACAATCATCTTTTGCTAAACAAACAAGAAAATCTTGGTATCATGCAAATACAAGAAATGTAGATCCTAGGAGATCCAGAAACCAATAAACGTGTTGTAAAAGGACAAATCCATCTCCTGTTCACGTTTGAATGAACGATTCGACATAGTACTCAAAGCATGCCGGGATATTTCTCGGAAAATTAATTTTCTATAAGTCAGTGGAGCTATAAATATTAAACTTTGCGAGATAGTTGCCGGTGGGACCCTGCGAATATTTGCACGTAATAAATTAACAGATTGAATGCTAAAATTAGAAGGATTACAGGATCATAAACGTACTAGTTATAGGACAAACAAAAGAAAAATCTAACTACAAGGCTAGCATGCGTAGAAGTTAAGGATGTGACTTACAGCAATTAACCATTAAGTTAAGAAAATTAGTAACTTTACAGCAGCAGGGGTAGATATGAATGATTTCATGGGATTTGCCTGGCTTTTTTTTTATGGGAAAAGTTAAGAAAATAATTATAATTTTTTTTTGGTGAAATGTACCCTATTTTTCTGTGTAAATATCAACACATTTTAGTGCATTCAGTTACGATCGAAGATAAGCTTCCAACATGGTATATAGTTCATCTTGCAAAAGTTTTGGGGGCAATGCGGGGCGGCATTAGCCACCTATTAATTGCATCATGACATCCCAAACCGTTCCAAACCGCACGCCGATTGTTATGTCGCTCATAGGGATGGATGCGTAGTTTAATATTTAATATTCACCTACAAGTTGCTCCTAGGGATGGAAGCAGGACAAATATGATAGGGTTCATCGCTCACCTATACTCTTACGGTGTGAGATTTATGAGACTGCTGTCAATTAGTGTAAAAGTTTACTGTTAGATGAATGTGTTATTTGATATTAAATATTCTAATCATCCTCTCATGTGTGGGCTAGGGCTAGAGTTTGGTTATCCTACTCTAATATAATTGAGATTCAATTGTTCTAAATATTTAAGTTGTTAGATCGATACTTAATATTTAACCATTTCAATAAAGTAAACGTAAATGGGCAGCTGGTTTGGAAAAATCCCCAGAGGGTTTTGGATTCGTAGCTGGCAAATCTATAGCTGAACCCATATTCACAGCTGATGAGCAGTTTTTGGGATTTTTTTAAGTCGTTTACACTATTAAATTCACGAAGTTACATAGTCATAAAAGCCTGCGACCTTATATAATATAACATTTTTCGATGACAGTCATCATTTCACCCTAACTTTTAGTTATTATTAGACCTATGATTTTATGATCGTTGATCTAAAAACTTTTTCAATCTTATTTTCAGACTCTACTGTTTATCGTTGGATATTTACATGCACGAGTTTCCGAAAAATAATTGCGTTTGCAAATTTTTGGATGTACATCATATGTTAAACATAAAATTAATGTTGTTACAAAAACTTATGGTGAGTGGTAGGCACGTTGATGGGAACGCGAATACTATTGAGATACACGTGTGAATTATTTTAATAAAATTGCACATCGAAAATTGATGTAGTTGAAGCAATTAATATATTCAAGTTGGCCCGTAACTCATTAGCTTAAACTTTTGAGTAAATGTGAGGTCCAATTGGATATATTGATGGGTTTCAACTTGGGCTCCCTCTTGACAATCCCTGAGTGAAGGTTTCGAACTTCTGATGCGTGCTTCCATTAATGGTATCAGAGTCGATGGTTGATTTGGTGGGCCCTCTCAATTGTTCGATATGTTTGATGAATATATCAAGAAAGGAAATCTAGTGATCACGCAGTTTTCGGGCAATATGCATTTTGGTGTAGCAACGCAAGCCTGACGGTAGATTCATGGTTCCATCTAGAGAAATAGACCAAGGTGAAGTTGGATGAAGCTGGACGTTGGATATTCAAGTCGAGATAAATGATACAAAAGGATATTTGAATTAAGGGAGAGCAAACCTAACACTAGAGCTCATAGTAAGGAGGAGATTATTGAGATATAATGTGAGTTATGTTAGAAAAAATCTCACATTGAAGAGCTGATGTGGTTTAGAGAAGTTAATATATTCAAGTTGGCTCATAATTTATTAGTTTAAACTTTCTGATGTGGAATATGGATCCAATTCGATATGTTGACGAGTTCAGACTTGGACTCTCTCTGGCGATCCTCTCCGAGTAAAAGTATGGATCTCTGCTACGTACTCCCAACAGATACTTTAGTGAGATGAGTTTGGGCTATCATATCAAATTTCGTAACTGATTTGGGATGGGTTTTGGGAAGTAATTAGAAGTTCATGAGATGAGTGTGGGATGATGTTAGCTATCTTAAAAATATCTCACTTTCCACTCCTAATCTTGCGTGATTATTTTGAATATCCCTTTAGGAGAGTTAGTTTATGTGGAGTGGACTAGGTTATACTAATTGTAACGGAGTAGAATATCTCTACCAAATGTGTTATTATCGAAGTGAGCACATCAGCTAATCAATGAGGGCGGGAAAGCCAATTTGAAAAAGCCAACTTTCGGGAATAGACCATATTAGATAAAAGCATTAAAAAAGTCATAAATCTATTGTATTTGTGTCAATTTAGTCTTAATCTTTTATTGATGCCAATTTAGTCCTAAATATTTGACCTAAAGCCAATTCAATTCTCTCACCCAATTTTGCTTGTATATTGTTGATGTGGATGCCGAACAGCCTAAGTGGCATGAACGACGTAGATGTGAATAATTTTTAATAATATTTTATTAATTTTCGATTTCTTTTTTTCTTTCGTTTCTTCCCCACGATGGAGTTTATGTTTAGAGAGAGCAGCTCCTGTGCCAGGGTTTCCCTCGTCATGGATCGAAGGAGTGGCACTCTGAAGGTCCCAATCCACGCAAAGGGCACGGCTCGCTGTAGAGTCACAGTTTCTCTAGGCCTTTCGCCTTCTTCCGAAACCTTTTGTTTGATTTGCTCGGGTTTCACTATAATGGGGACTGGCACCTTCAGCTAATGCGGTCTTCTTCAATGGGGAATCGAGTCAAAGGGACTGCAAATTCCATCGTTGAGAGGTTGTTGAACCTGCAGATAGTAGCTAATGTTCTGGTCTCGAAGTGACACCGGGGCGGTTGCCTCAGTGGCTTTTGCCCTGCCCCATCGAGGCCGACAGTCGCATGTGCGGCAAAGGTCACCCTCGCTCCGATGAGGCTAGCCCTCGTCGCCACACTCGTTGGCCACCGAAGGATCTGGAAAAAAAAAAAGAAAAGAAGGAAAGGCAGGGAAACAAAGAAAGGAAAAAAAATAAAAAGAAAGAAAAAAAAATAAAATTACTAATATCATTAAAAAATATCTATGTCAGCGCCACCGTGTCACGTAGGCCATTCGGCATCCACGTCAATAATATCCAGCCAAAATCAGCCGGAATGATCGAATTGGCTCTAGGTCAAAAGATTTAGGCTAAATTGACTTCAATAAAATGTCTAGAACTAAATTGGTATCAATGCAATAGGTTTAAAATTTTTCTGACACTTTTCCTGGCCATATTGACATATCGAATAGGAGGAGTGTTGTTGGGCAATACGGGCCATGCTAGGGAGAACATCGATCCCTTAAGTTGGGGAGTTTGTAGCGTTCAAGTCTAACATTCGTGATATTTGCCTTGTGATATTATTCTTAAGTAAAATTCACCCCAAATCATCGCAGCCTTGTGTGCAACCTTGAGTATGTTTTCGGAGACTTGGCTCGCATGGAACGGGTCGGATCATTATACATGCGTGGCTGTTTCAATGGTGTATTATATGTAGGAAAATGATATGTTGGGTATCATATAAGTAATATAAATTACGACTATGTTTAGCGCCCTAATTCAACCGTAAACCATGTTTGTTAATCATGCAATAACTCTGTAAAGCACGCCAAGAACCGTCAATGCGGGTTTGAATTGGGGCGAATTTGAAAAGTTTGGAAGTGAACATTAGTTCTTTCTTTCGTCGACACTAGAGTGTAGACCTAGGACAATGGCTTTTCTTTTCTTTTTTTTTTTGGTCAGAAGGACAATTGCTTTTACGAGGAGGGTGTCTTAAACTTTAGCATCCCATTCAAATATAAGATAGGAAAAAAAGTACAAAAAGAAAAGAAAAGGAAATCCTGGCCCCCCGGTGGTGAGCAGTCAAAAAGTAGCAATTCGCCTCCGCGCACTAAGCTTGTGTACGAGATGCCCATGGCCAGGCAGATAGATCGAAAGCATGCGTACTTCGAATAGAAAATTATTTTCATTAAAAAGATCGCTCGTGCCATTTAAAATAATTAATCAATATAATATTTTTAGTTAACAATAACAATTTTATCCAAATATTTTCGTAAACAAAATATATTTTTTCGTTCATTCATCTATGTAAGAGATTCAAGCAATTTTTCTTAAAAAGTTATATTCTAAATTATTCATTTTTCACAAAAAAAAATAGAGCCTTAATAGGTATTCATTTCACGAAAAATAAAATAATTCAGAAAATATTTTCATTAAAATGATTCGATCAAATACAAAAATTTAGTTATTGAAAAATATTTTCATCATTTATAAAAATATTTAGACGTAAACTATTGTCAATAATAAAATATATTTTATTAATTAATTACTTAAATAATATAAGTGATTAGTTTTTTAAAAATATTATTTAAATCGTTTCCACAAAACAAACCAAGTTTTAACGTCTTAAAAATTCTTTTGTGGTTGTGGGGTGGGGTTTTTTTTTTTTTTTTGGGGGGGGGGGGGGGGTCGCAACGACTGGTCCAACCTTTGTGTCCCCGTATGACTTGCGGTAGGACTTGTATTGGTGCTTAATCATGAAAATAGATCAATCTAGATTCAGTCAAATCGTGTCTTCTGAGGATCTCGTATGGCGACCGTCATGGAGGAGACGACCATGGACGCACGGCACGGGAAAACACGATGTTGGTGTAGCGATCGTGATGGAGCACGAGAGAAAGAGAGAGCCTGCATGCAATCACAATAAATATAAACAAATTATTAACATATCTCTCCAATCTGAATGGAGGAAATTGACATTGATTGGAAAACCGTCACTGATGTCGATTTCGAAGGGCTCATGTTTTCCTCCATCTCTAACGGGAGAAATTCCCCCGACCAAGTCTGCAATCAGTGGTTAAAAAATATGGGTATTACCCACGTGCAAATCTAACCAAAACGAATGTGAGACAATTTATATCTAGGCGCATGCTGTCAAACAAAAAATAATATGTGTCGAGTTCGGAGAAGAGATTAATCCTCTAGATATGATGGAATTATTAACTTAATGGGCCGTGGTTCGACTTTATTACATGTGTCGGTGAGATTAAATTTCATTAGAAATCCATGAAAGAAATTATTAACATTTCGTTGATCTTTTTGAATTATTATTATTTTTCCTTATATTACAGCATGTAGAACTCTCGTTCCCTCTTGATAAGTACGGAATTTCTTTCAGGGAAATTTCTGAGCCTAAGTAGTTGCTTTTGGGTTTTGTCTAGACTTGTCTAAATGG
This sequence comes from Psidium friedrichsthalianum, assembly GCA_019149425.1. Lineage (NCBI taxonomy): Eukaryota > Viridiplantae > Streptophyta > Magnoliopsida > Myrtales > Myrtaceae > Psidium > Psidium friedrichsthalianum. Next base: position 20,087 of record JAGVVM010001006.1, on the reverse strand, counting down.
ATCATAAATTCATTTTCAGGGCTTAGTTGTTATATATGTTAGTTATATTCAAGAAAATGCTTCATAAATGAAATTGAACATGATATGGATGTTAAATAGGTGATAAACGTGTCGCAAATGAGTCATAAATTAGTCAATAGGTTACTTAGATCCAACACACATTTATAATTTCTCTTGTTATTCTTCTCTCCCTCACTCGATCTCGTACTTACTCACTCCGTATTCTTACTTCATTTGGATATGTTTTTTTTTTTTTAGATTAAATTAAAAATAAAAGTCTTTTAGGACCATGAGTCGTATCGAGTATGTGTTTATTATGACTTATGGGTCATCTAGTATAAGTCATTAGATTTATGTTATAATAAATTGATCATAAACAAATTAAATTGTTTTGTTTGAGTCAGATCAGGGATTGTTTCGTCCAACTATGTATGGATGACGGAGAACATAGATACTGAAAAGTGAGCTGATGAGCTAAGCATGGATTTCCCGAGAATGGATTAATAATTGAATGCCAGCTTTGGTACCGAAAGAGAGAATCTGGGGACTCTTATCGGATTCTTTTGTGCGCTTGAGAGATAATAACTATATTTTATACGTCAGGTAGGTTAGCTGGCTTCACGGTTGAAACAAGTTTGACTGGTGAATGGTGGAGTTGACCATATCTGTCAAGGCAGGCCTAAAAGGGAATTTGAGTCAATGAGTAAAAACACTTGGAGGTCCAAATTCATTTGCGTGTGTGAACCTCTCAAAACCAGCCTTGAATTTGGGTCAATCTCTTTGACTTTTGCTAATGTACCTGTCTCTCGCATTAGTGAGAATTTCATTGAGAAGTGGTCCCAAGAGACAGCTTGGAATCCTTTAGTTTGCATTATCTGGCAAAAATTTCATGATTTACTAATTCATGGGCTTTTTCTTCCCACTTTAAGGAGTCTCTCAAATGCACTTCTTAAACTTACAAATAAGCAAAGTTTCTCATTTTCAGAGCATGATTTTTGTTGTTGTTGTTGTTGTGTTCTACACACTAGTATAGTAAAATGAATAGAATTTGTTTTATTAGACATGATTAGTACTTTGAAAATACTTTTAAGCAAGACCCATGAGTCAAAGCATCAACAAAAACTGACAACGAAATCTCCAATATGTTTTCGAGATTATCTTGCATGATGATTCATATGTAGAGTTTTCATGAAGCATTAAGCATATGTGCTCATTAGCCGGCCTACCTAGCTAGTGATAGGCACTTTCATGTCATTTTGACATGGAATTTTGTGGTCATATATTCCTTCCTAATGAATAAGCCTCTTTAATATCGGCTCCCAAACCAACCTGCATTGTTTTGTGGCCATTTGCTGTTTCTTTATTATTTTCAGTTCTCCAATGTTATATGTTCACTCTTTTTTTTTTTTTTTGAGTTTGCTGGGGTTTTTGGGAGCATATTGATTATTTGTGATGTGTTTCCATAGAAGATAAGCTTTTGCCTCGGTTGATAAAAGCAAGTTGAAAGAATTTCCATTATTTTTTTTCAAATAATACTTGAAGGTTCATGAATACCTACAAGAGTTATGAGTCAGTTGAGCGTAGGCTATTGTCCTATGCACATAGCCCGACCCAGAGCAATTTGTATGCCATTGCAAGTTCTACCCGTGAGCTATTCGATTTCATGAACCTATGTATCATTTTGATAACCAACAAATATAGTCATAGAGAATTGGCTACCTAGTGATATATAGACAACTGTAAGCACCATGAACTAATTAAGTCTAAGACTTTAACCTGTAAGGTGGCCCCAGTCCAGAATAGCCAAACATGCACTTGATGGGTTTTGAACGAACAACCTCCAACTCTTGAGTTTGACGCCTCTACAAATTGTGCCAACCCCTTGGCTGCTTGAGGAGTTTTACAAGAATTTTTCAATTGTTTCTCTCTATAATAATACTCTACTACTTTTCACCCAACCTAAAAGCTTTGGGCAACATTAAAAAAATATCACATAAAGTCGATCTAAATAGCAAGAAGTGATAAGGCATGTTGAGGATTTTTCAATTGTTTGATTTTTCATTTTCTAATTTCACATGTTAGTTTTTGCATTCTTAGTTATATGAATTATCAAATGTTTCACTATTTATTCAAAGAATTTTAAATATTAGATCAATTGGAATAATACAAAAGTTATCTTACCTCTTCATCAAGATTTAATAGAGTTTTGATTACTTTCCTATTTTACACTTTTGACTAAATGCGTATACCCTTACCATTTTTAATCTAGAGTTTCCATTTCAACGCATGTTACAACAATTCATCTTCTTAAGATGGGATGGGAAATATGAAATCATTTTTTTTGGAGCGGTCTTCTCAGAATCATGGGTCTATTGTTTTCGTCGATTTGGAAAATGAGAAAGTAAATACCATTCTTTCCTCTTGGTGAAATCCCAAATAGTAATGGAAGCCTTTTCAATTTGGTTTTGGTACTTTTTCCATCACTTAAGATGCTTCATCATAAACTTTACCGTAGGATTGTTCATTTTCTACGATGGTAAAGTGAATTTTATGACTGATATTACTCCATTAACATTTATAATTTGGCTTTGTATAACATAAATAAATGCAATAAATATGCGTCATTGTGCATTAAAGTTAAGCACAACTTAACCAATGAAGGCAACACTTTTTTTGGTTAGAAGCCAACATTTATTTACTAAATCGCTTTTCATATATGAATAACAGTCTTGTCGTTAGCTTGGTCGGCACGGCTATCAAGATAAGTACAAATCTTGCTCGACCGATTATAATGTACGAAACATTAGATGGATTTGTTATTTCTGAGACTAAATTTGATTTTTTTCTCAATAATAAGATCATTGTGTATTATTTTTAATTTGTCTAATATATCTCGTATATACTTATTTTCATTGCTGTCTATTCACATCGTCATCACTCCTAATTGTCCTCTCCTCTCGCCATCACTTACTTTCTGCTGCGTAGATGTACACTCTCTCTCTCTCTCTCTCTCTGTGCTGAGCTGACATTGATGGAACTGATGTCCCCTCGAACTTGGACAGCGTGGGGGAAGAAAAGCTCGTGATTGTGCATCAATTCACGTCCGAAACCGCCAGAGATAACTAGTTTAATGCAAGCTTTCTCACCGAAAAACAAAAAGAAGAAAAATTGAAGTAATTAAGCGAGTTCAAAAGGCATTCGATTCTTATCCCATCCCCTCGTACTTTGACTCCAATCCAAACCCCATGCCCTTTTTTCCAAGCTAGCCTTTTGGCCCCACGTGCGAAGCCGAATGATCCTCCCATAGGCTGGTCAACCGGTCAACCCTCTCGCCTCTCGGAGCACGCCTTTGTTTTTTGTTTGGAGGGTGTTTGGTAGCTCCTGTTTCGGTAGGCATCCATTGTTGTCATCCTCACGAGAATCCCACCATCATCGGTTGCTGAACGGTGGTCAGGAGAGAGGAGCTTGGCACCGCCAATGTTGCCCTCCCCCTTTAGTTTATTTCGATTATCCTCTTCGCTTTTTTGAGGGAGGTGCACCTTCTCTCTCATGATTGCTGAGAGATCTCACGAAGGATACAGTGGATCTATTATTCTATGGAGTCTTTTGTCCGTTCCTCTCTGCACTTTTGGGTGTCATGATTGATGGGGCTATGAGATGCACGATGCGCGCGCAGATCTCTCGGAATGGAATGGGATCGTCACTGAATCGGAGATAATATCTTTGGTCCAAGGTTCGGTCGTGTCGATGTGATAGTTTTGCAGAACTTTATGAACCCAGACCGGGAAATATCATCTAGATGAAATATATAAAAACATGGGTTTATCATCAATGAGGAATTCAACCATAGTCATGTGGTAATCATTGTTGTTCGTGGAAAAATTATCAAGGAAGTTTTAAATCTATTCTAATTATGTCAATTCAGTCATAACTATTTTGAAAAAAATATATATCACAAATTCCAAAACTTATGTACGACGTGCACTTTAATGCCAAAATTTTCAAAACGTTCACTTTAATGCCAAGTTCGGAGAAAATCGTGATCTTCAGTAAATCCGGTCAAATGAATTACGTGAATTTATTAATTTATTTTATTTCTTATGTGGTAAATTTTTAGAAGCAGTTGCCACAGTGGAAATCCGACGTGCTGTGTAAATGCAAAAATGAAAAACGATGTCACTCGATCGCCGTCGTTGATCTCTAGTCCACTGTCGCTTGCTCCCCGTCATGGAGCCGCCACCATCGCTTGGGTCGGGACTTGGAGCTCCTTGTAGGGGTTATAGAGACGGTTTTGCTCGCGGTGCTCGAGTGATTTAGAATTACGATTGAAACTCCGGAAGGACATTTTTCTCAGCTGGACGTAAAGCTCTGAACTTTAGGGTTTTAGATTTCTTGTCGAGATAAAAAGAGAAGTGGAGGCGGCGACGTTGGGCGGTGGTAGGAGGAATAAAAAAATCTAGCGGATTTCTTGAGGGATGGATCCCCTCTCGTTTGGCTACAGCAGCAGCAGCTTTCAACTTTTTTTTTTACCTAGGCTCAACGGTCCTCTTGTGGAGTCACTGCGTCCCTCGCTGGCCACAATTGCTCGCTCGTCATCGTTGCTTGCTCACACTATCCTTTGCTTCCGCCTTTGCTCGCTCGCACTCGTCCCTCACTTGCAGCTATCCTCGCACGTTGCCATCCCTCGCTCGCACGCCGTGGCTTAGGGTTTGTAATTTAGTGTTGAATTTGGGATTAGGGTTTGTAATTTGGGGATTTAGAATTTATGTTTGGATGGATTCAGCTTCAACGACGTCGTTTGTTCTTTAAATTGCTAAGTCAACCTTCGGTGAGCCACGTCATCCTCCACGTAGACTTTCGGCGAGCCACGTATGCTTCATATGGAACTTGGCACTGAAGTGAACGATTTTCAAAAACTGACACTAAAGTGAACGTTTTGAAAGTTTGACAGTAAAGTGCTGCAGTTCACAAGTTTTGTCACTTGAGGTGTACTTTTCCCAATATTTTGTGTCAATTGAGCTTTAAACTTTTTACATTTTACCAATGAAATCAATTCATCCAAATTTAACCCAATATTGGCGACATGGATGTCGCCTCCGTACGATACTGATACGATTGACGATGACGTAGATTTTTTTAATTTTTTTTGAATCATTTGTTTATTTGTTTATTTTCTTTTTCTTTTTTTTTTCTTTTTTGTTTATTGTAAAGGGCAAGCAGGAGGCCATCGATCGAGGCCCAGCAACCTCTGCTGGCCATTAGGTCATCGTAGGCTGCTGAAAGGGTCGTAACCCTCACTCAATGGTTTGTGAGGGTTGGACCCTCACTTAGCTGGCGAGCACTTTAAGCCTCCCCAGCTGCATACGAGGGCAACGAGCCCTGTTGACCATTGGGTGAGGGCTTGAAACCCCTTGCTCACAACTGGGTAATGACTAAGGACCCTCGCCACAGTGGGTGAGGACTCGTAGCCTCACTTAGTGGTCGGTGAGGGCTCGTAGCCCTCAACTAGTGGTTGGCAAGGGATATGGCTAGTGACTTGCGAGGACTCATAGGTCCTTGCGTAGTGTCGGACAGAGGTCGTCAGGCCTTAGCCAGTGGTTGTTAGCCTCTTGTCGATCCTTAATAACAAAATAAAAGACAAAAGAAAAGAAAACATAAAAATTATTTTAAAAAGAAAATTCACGTTGATTAATGGATTGGCTACTCGAGGAATGATATCAAGAATCGTGCTTGGATTAATGGTTGATAATAAGAATTTTGCGTGAGGATTTGATGCATGGCATGATGTCCATTTTTCACACTAGCTAGTGCAACATACTCTCATGTTTAAGACATCTATTTAGATTTTGATTGCATCTTATATGGTCTACAGATCAATGGGCTATCTCCTAAGCGTAAAATGGAAATTGAATTTATGGCGTCAGCATTAGTGTTAAGAAAATCTTCCTTCTAAATGTTTTAATCCTGACAAACTATATTCTTTAGAAAGAATCTGGTTTATGCTAATAACTTTTATTGCAGGAATGAACACATGAACAAAAGCTTATATTGTATCTTAAACCCCCCCCCCCCCCCACAAAAAAAAAAAGCTTATATTGTTCCTAATATGGCGTTCAAACTCAAAGGTAGTTGTCATGTATTTTCTTCTAAGATAGTCAAAGTTTTTTTTTTTTTTTCAGATGGAAGAAGATATTGCATTTGAAGACTAAATCTCAAAAAGACCTATGTGACATGTTTAGCAAGGACTTTACTGAAGGTCAGACTCACTATTCTAATCTATTTAGATTTAGAGAGCCTCTTTTTACTTTTGACGGCTACTTCTAAATTATGTTTAGATTATACAGTACCTTTTAGTTAGATTCCTGAAGACCCACGTTGGCAGGGTTCTGGTTTGGCTGTGTGTCTATAAGATTTGATTGACAGGATTATTTTCTAATCAATCAGAAGAATATTCTCGATTGGAATTCCCTTCTATGAACTAGATATATTGAAGATGTGAATAACTCTACTTATTGAAACTAAGGATTTGGTTGTATGGGTGATTGAATCTAAAGGATTTAGACTCTAATTTAACACTACTAAATAGCCCAAAATACAGTCTTCATTCAATTAAGATTTATGGCATCCAATCAGCGATTCAAGAGCGTCCTTTGAAGACTTGTCCAACGGTTAGTTTGTCGGTAAAGGAGTAAAAAGGAAGATCCATGGTGTCCAGTGACGAGAGATTAGAACTTACAATTCCAAAGTGCTGAGTTATTCAAATTCACATTATCTTATTCTCGAGTGCTCAAAATTCTATCTTTGATAGGTCTTTGCAAGAGTGATAAAGTATGACATCTCTTGTAACATTTCATCGATTCATATAGTGAAATTCAGCCAATCAGTTGTCATCGTGAGAAAGTAGACATGGGCTTGCTAAAGCTAAACCACTATAACTGGCATGCAAATTTTCTCTTAATCTATTCTATTTTTACAATGCAGTGCACGTCTTTCCTTTGAACTTATTATGCGTGTGTTTCAAATATGATCTAATTCCGTATGAAGTTTAAAATTATTCAGAATCACCTATTCACTCTCTTCAAGGTAATATTGCAAGAGACAATATTGGTATTAGAGCAGGTCACTCATTATTTTGAAGTGTTTTACTTTAGAGAGAACGATCTATCATGGCTCGCAATAATTTCTTTGTAGCAGGTGATTTAGTGTTCAACAACAAGCTACTGGCTTTGATGGAAAGGATTATAATGTGTGGTGCAACAACATGAAGTGTTTCTTCAAAGTAGTAGACAAAAGGATGTGAGATGTTTGATCAATGGAGTAGTTCATATTGCCACAACAATTCCTTCCACTGGAAATGAAGGAAACAACAATACCAATACGACAACAACACGGATGCTAAAAAGTAAAAAAAAAAGAACTTGACTCAAAAGCTGTTCACTCACTCTTCTGTGCTTTATCCACTCCTATTTCTAATCGTGTTACCGAAGAAGAATCATCAAAAGCTATATGAAACAGACTCCATGTCACATATCAAGGAATTGATAAAGTCAAGGAGACTAATCTCAGTATACTAGTGAGAGAATATGAAACTTTTAAGATGAAGCTAGATGAAACAATTGCCGAAATGATTGATAGGTTTCAAATAGTAGTTAGTGGTCTTGCACGATAAGGTGCTCTTGTTGTTGAACCTACGCAGGTCCGAAAGATCCTTCGAGAACTAATAGACAACTAAAACTACATCAACTCCCGATGCAAGAATGTCAAACCATCAGACTTCTATCCATCAATGATTTGTGGAATATTGCAATAATATGAAACAGAGTGCAACAACAATTCAAAGGGTTCAAAAGGTAAAAAGTCAATTGCTTTTAACTTCTAACGTTGATCATAAAATGCCAAATTCTGAAGATGAAGACGAAGATGATGAAGAGATTGCATTGATGGTGAAGAAGTTTAGAAAGATGGCTCGAAAAGGCAAAGCTTCAGGTGAAAGAAATCATTCATAAACAATGATTAGAAACAAACAGGATACAACAAGTCAGAAAGCAAAGATATTGTATATTTTCACTGTAAGAAAGTAGGGCACATCAAGCCGAAATGTTTACTTCTGAAAAAGGACAAAGTTAAGTATGAAAAATATGAGAAGGTGCTTAAAGTAGAAATATTGAGTGATTCAAAGGACAGTGATGAAGATTATGCAAATCTATGTCTCATGGCAAAATTTGTTTTAGATTCAGATTCAGAGTTAGATGTTGATATGTGTCCTTTTGAAATACCAAATGAAGTTTTTGAGTGTATTGAAGAATTATGCACGAATTATAAAGAAGCTTTCAAAAAAGTGCTTGTTTTGAAAAAGGAAGTTTCTCCTTTAAAACAACAAGATGTTTTTCAAAAAGACAAGATTAAGTTTTTGCAAAGAGAATTTCATCAAATGAAGGAAAATCGTGATTGATTTTGAAATAAAATGATTCTTTGAAATCAAGATTGAAAATATTTCAAAGAAATTTTCTCAGAGTTCAAAAATTTAGAAAATATTATTTCTAGACCAGTTTCATATGGTGACAAGTCCTGTCTTGGTTTCAAAAAAGAAAATGATTTCAAAATAGATTTTTCAAAACCAATGATAGGATTTCACATAAGCCTTTCAAACTTGTATAGCAATGGCATTTCTAGAAACGATTTACAAAATCTTTTTATCCAATGCATTGTTTAAACTGTGGTATTAGAAATCATGTTAGAAATAATTGCATGATGGTATGGAGACCTGTTAATAGAAATGCCGCAACAATGACTAACTCAAATGGTCCCAAAAAGATCTGGGTACCAAAGAAACAGTGAGTTATCTTTATCTTGCAGGTAACTCGAAAAAGAAATAATAAATGATTTTTGGACAATGGATGCTTAAACCATATGATTGGTGATCTAGAAAAATTCATTTGGTTATAAGAATACAATGGTAGAAGTGTGTCGTTTGATGGAAAGAATAAAGGTAAAGTTGTTGGCCAATGGACAGTAAAAATTAGGAACCTTACAATCGATGATGTCTCTTTGGTCAGAGGATTGAAATACAACCTAATCTCCATAAGTCAACTATGTGATTCTAGTTATCAAATTTGCTTTCAAGATATGAAATTTTCAAGTATTAGCAAAGACAAGTAGCAAACCTTCATTGATCATGTACATGAAAATATGTACTTTCTGGATGTTAATTCTAAAGATATCAAGTGTCTTATATCCATCAAGTATGAATCTAAAATATGTGACGGAAAGCTAGGCCATATCAGCATCAAACACATATCCAAACTATGTTTCATTGAGGTTTACCACAAACAAAATTTGAAAAATCAAAATTATGTTCAGCTTGCACCTTTGAAAATAGGTAAGAAGTTCCTTCAAATCTGTTAATCATGTTTCGACTACATGTGCACTGCAGCTGCTTTATATGGATATTCTTGGACCAAATAGAATACTAAAGTCTTCGAGGTAATAAATACTACCTTATTATAGTCGATGATTACTCAAGATTTACACGGATTTTATTTCTTGCGCACAAAAATGATACCTTTTCATCTTTTTCAAAATTTTCAAAAAGGTTCAGAATGAAAAAGACTATGTTTTTTTTTTTTGCATCAAAACTGATCATGGGGAGAATTTGAAAATTAAAATATTTCTGATTTTTGTGATGATTTTGGGATTCATCATAATTTATCTTCTTCTTACACATTTCAACAAAATGAGGTAGTGGGTAGGAAAAATCATTCTCTATAAGAAATGACAAGAAATCTCTTAATTGAAAGTAAAATTGCTTGACATTTTTGAGTAGAAATTGTGTCAATAGCTTGTTATATTTTAAACTGTATTTCATTAAAATCGATTCTTGAAAAAGCCCCTATGATCTCTTTAACGAAAGAAAACCATATCTTATATACTTTCAAGTGTTTGGTTGCAAATGTTTCATTCTGAAGAATGCTAATGATTGAGTTGGTGAGTTTGATGGGAAATCAAATGAAAGGATATTTTTAGGGCACTCAACCACGAGCAAAGCATACATAATCTACAACAAAAACTCTTGAGTTATTGAAGAATCAATCAATGTTAAGTTTGATGAGATTATTCAAAAATAGAATGATGAATCTAAACATGTTCAAATTTTGTCATTACCTTAAAGTTTAGAACCAGTTGAAAAACCTGAAGAGAATCATGCTCCTAAAGAAGTTCAAAATCAAGAAACAGGTCAACAAACGGCAATAGAATAAGAGGAGATACAACATAAATCTAAAGATACTCAAGATGAGAGAATTAATAAAAATTGAAAACGTAAATCCATTCATCCTAAGGAACTTACAGTGGGAAGCTTGAATGAAGGAATCAAAGCCAGATCAAAATTCAAGCAAGCGATGAGTAACACATCACTTATTTCTGAAATTGAACTGATAAGGATTGAAGAAACTCTTACTAATAAAAGTTGGATCAATGCAATGCAAGAAGAACTTCATCAATTCAAGATCAACAATGTCTGGGAGCTTATGAGAATACCCAAAAATCATCCTATAATAGGAATAAAATAGGTGTTCAAAAACAAGCTAGATGACAAAGGAAAAGTGATTAGAAACAAAGAAGACTAATGGCAAAAGGGTATTCCTAAGAAGAGGGAATATATTTATGATGAAACATATGCACTAGTTACCAAGTTAGAAGTTATAAGGGTACTTCTTGCTTGTACTTGTTACAATGACTTCAAATTTTTTCATATGGAAATAAAAAGTGCATTCCTGAACGGGTACATCAAGGAAAAAGTTTATGTCGAACAACCCCTGATTTTGAGGAAACAAGAGGAAAAGATCTCGTCTATATCCTCAAGAAAGCTTTATATGATTTAAAGCAAACATCTCGTGCTTAGTATGAAAGGTTAAGTAGCATTCTATCAGAAATAAATTTGTAAAAGGCAATATTGATAGTACTCTTTTCATTCAAACGCAGGGTAAGGATATTCTTTTTTGTTCAGATTTATATTGATGACATTTTTTAGCTCTTCTAATAAACATTTGTGCAAAAATTTTTCTAAAGTGATGCAAGATAAATTCGAGATGAGCATCATGGGAGAATTGAAATTCTTTTTTGGACTTTAGATTCAACAAATCAAAAAGCAAATCTTTATTCATCAGAAGAAATATGGTCTCGAGATTGTCAAGTAATTTGGCCTGGAAAATTGCAAGAAGACATAAACTCCTGTCGCATTCATCAAATCTTGGTAAAGATGAATAAGGAAAAAAAGTTGATCAAAAGCTATATCATAGTATGATTGGTTCGCTTCTATATCTCATAGCATCAAGATCAGATATTCTTTATAGCGCCTGTGTATGTGCGAGATTTCAAAAAAGCCCAAGAGATTCTCAGCTCTATGCAATAAAGAGAATTAGTAAATATATGAAAACATATCCAGCTTATGGACTCTTGTATTCAAAAGATTCTAATTTCATTTTGAAGGGGCATTCAAATGCAGATCTCATAGGATGCAAGATTGACAGAAAGAAAACTTCTGGAACTTGTTAATTTATGGGAAATATGCTTATCTCATGGTACTCAAAGAAGCAAAATACAGTCACTCCTTCCACAGCAGAAGAAGTGTACCTCTTAAAAGTTGCTATGCTCAAATTCTATGCCTAAAATAACAATTGAGAGACTATGAAGTTAAAGATTCGAATGTGAAAATCAAGTGCGACAATATAAGTGCCATAAACTTGACAAAGAATCCAATTTTACATTCAAGGGAGAAAGATATCGAGATTAAACATCACTTTGTATGTGATCATCTTCAGAATAGAGATATCCACATTTAGTATGTTGACACGAAAAGTCAACTTGCAGATATATTCACTAAACCTCTTGATAAGGAGATTTTCAATTATATTCGCATAAATTGACTATTATTAATATTTTATCTTGAGTTATGTTAGAAAAAAACTCTATTACTTGTGCAAGACACTCATTTAGAAGCAAAGGTCAGTTATTCGTATTCTGCCTAAACTTTAAAATTCATGGAAATTCAAGGATTTAAGATATGTTTTCTCACTTCTAATATATATGTTTTGTTGATTGATTAAGATAATATATTGTCTTTGGATTGCTTTTTTCGGATTTTATTTTAAATTGATTTTATTTCTAAAGATAACCGTTTTACAATTTTCTTTTCTTTTTCAATTTTTTTAAAGGACATGAATTGCCACCTTTCTCTAAGAAAAACCCCTATTCATGTCTGTTTTCATTCTCTCTCTCTCTCTCTCTGCGTGGAAATCTCAAACTCGCTTCACTCTCTGAAAACCCTTACTCTCTTTTTTCATTGAAAACCACTCTTGCATTCCTTCGTAAAAATCCAAAATTTCTCTTCAAATGGCTTCAAAATCATCCTCCTTTGCAAGGAAAAATTTCGGAGAAAGCGAGAAACAAAGAAGAAAGTCGTCCTAGTTGACGAACGGTGCAAAATCTAGGGATTCAACTTTGGCGAAGAACATAGCAATAGAAGAAAGAAGAATAATCGTATGGGCACAGGTTTGTTTGAACACTTGTGTGATGATAGAGTTCCACTGGCTCTTTCTATTAAACCTCTTTACGAGGCTTCCAAAGAATAGGGGTCTAGAGATGATATGATTGCTATACTCATTACTATTCACAAGTTTGCTAATGAGGATGATTTTCTGAAGTTAATGGATATGCCTCTTCGTATTGTAACTCTTATTACTGTTGAGATTCTTGAAAAAGTTTTGAAGAAAGGAAAGGAAGAGGTTGTGATAATCGATATTCCAAAACCTAAAAGAACCCCATTTTAAGGAGTAGTTATTCGAGAATCCGTTGAAGAAGAAACTGATGTGGAGACAAAATGGAAACTTGATGATGACAATGATATCATTTTCAAGAACTTTAAAAGGAGATTGTCTCACTATGTTAGAAACAAAAGTTTCAAAAGCCGTTACTTTTTGTCACAGAAGCATGTTGATAAGTACGATGCTCTAAGGGAGTGAGGTGTAATGCCGTACATAGTTTTTGATGCGAAATGCTTTGATAGGATTGGTATCCCTATAAGGAAACATTTGGAGGAGATGAAATTGAAGGATTTTGTGATTGCTAAAACACATGTTTTTCCTGACTTGGTGGCTTACTTCTACTCTACTCTATCCTTTACTAATCCTAAGTCTCTCTCATACAACATTGGAGATGATCGGTACCACTTAATGTAAATGAGTTGCTAAAACTCATGAAAGTAGGACAGAGTGTCTTTAAGCCCATCAGCATTTAGCTTGAGGTAGCACATAATTACCTGATTGGGAAGGAAAACTATAGTTGAGATTCAAAGGCCATGTTGCATACAATGATTCCCTCTAAAGTATGTGATCATGCATAAGGTGGTGATAGAATGTTTGTGTCCAAAGGCTTCCTTAAAGATAGGTATCTCCAAATTTGAAGCCAAACTAATGTGAGCTTTATTTACAGGCTATGATTTATGCTTACAGGCTATGATTTTATGCTTGCACATATTAAGTTCCTCAATTTATTAGGACTGTGCATAAATCATAAGGTCAATTATCTTATGCATGGCTCATTTCCTTAATTCTGAAGTATCACAAGCTAAAGCTTCCTAAAGAGCTAGCTTAGAAGTAAGTCCCATTCATGGTGGCTTGGAGAGAATATGATTAGAAAATGGGTTTTCGATTGACTAATGGAATGTGGTTTAACAAGACAAGTAATTGGTCTGGTGGAATGGAAACATAGTAGATGAAAGATTTACAAAACGAAGAAGATGCATTCTAAGAGAAGATGAGGAAACAACTCCCATGGCTTCAGATGAGAGCCATCTAAGTGTCAAGTCAGATGAGAAATGACCATGATAATGGCCCAAAAAGAAGAAGGTGAGGATGCTGGAAGGATACATGAGCATGGAGGATTTTATGAATAAAGAAGAAGATCTCTTAAGCTATATAACTGGGAGAGGAGACAGATAAAAACATCTACCAAAAGAGAAGAGAAAGAAGCAAAATTGGCTCTTGATGAGTACAATGAAGTATAGGAAGAGTAGTTGGATAACAAAACAATAATCGGTGTACTTGTTGTTTGTGGAAGAAGAGATCATCCTCTAAATCTAAGGATATAGATGTTGACAAGGTGGATGAATCTATTATCATGGGTGAAGAATTTACCATAGGTATTCCTATTAAGCAAGCATAGATTAGAGGGAGCAACTACTGAATGTTGATGCCTATACTCTAGTACAGAAACAAAATGAATCTACTGCTATGCAAGAACAACTTGAGAAGAGAATAATAGATGCTGTTCAGCATGATAACATTCAGACTGAAGTTGTTCAGAAGGAGAAAACTGTCGGTCCAAGCTGAAGCACACACAGAGGAGAGATCTGATGCTCAGCGGGGAGCAAAGTGTAGAGAAGGAATCTACTATAGCTGTGGGCAGGCACAGATTTCAGAAGAGGCTACTTGCTGAGATTGAATCTATTGCTGTTGAGAATGCCAAAAAGATTCAATGCCACCCTATTCGCAACTTAAGGGAAGATTAATTTGCAGCGTGTCATGGATTCAACATCAAAGGGAAAGCTTAGATGGTAGAAGAGAGACCAAAGACTCCTACTAGGAAACTTATCCAAAAGAGACTTTGCATGCTTTTATCAAAGAGCTATTGGATACGAAGTCCTCGCAAAAGTCTAGTTCAGAAGAACGTTGAAAAACTTCAAGCGGAAATGTTATAGAGGCTAGATGTAATGGAGAAGATAGTTGAGAAGAAGTTGAGCACGTTTCATCAGCAAACGCTTAAAAGTAGTGCCACCTCTTCTGCCAGTCCAGGTACTTAAATCTTTGATTAGAGATGAGAGAATCACTCAAGAGTTCCATAGCCGCATACTCTTATAGAGTTTACGCTCTACTATTGCTGAGTTGAGCAGAGCACTCAAGACAAGCCTAAAGAAGCAACAAAGGAGGGTGACAAAGAGCCAGTGGATGTTCCCTCCTCTTCAATGAAACCAACTCAACCACTGTCCATTTGAAAATATTTTTCACGGTAGCCAGTGTTTAATTTACTTTGGTCTATGTCAGATGTTTTTGTGGCCCTATTTTATTATGGCCTTGTTATGGCCTGACAGCGTTGTGGTTAAATAATATTTGTCTGATTTTTTATCACTTTATTCTCGTTGCTGATGACAAAAATGGGGAGAAACTACCTCATTTTAATTATAGGTTTATAGAAATCATATGCGAATGCACAACACAAATTATCTCATGGAAGAAAATATTTATGCCAAAACGAAGTATCGCACTATTAACGACATAGGTGATATTCTTCCACCCTTTAAGTGTCACATATTTACACTAATATACCAATTTGGATGCACATATTTTTGAAAAGATTCACATGGTATATATGTTTATATTTTCATGAAATCTTTTCTGAGCTTATCCTCTATACAAATATTTTTCACCATCTACTTTTATTAAGAAAGTTTGTCGTTATAAAAAAGGGGGAGATTGTTGAGGAAAACTTCCTTTTAATAATTTGATTATGATGAAACTATCCTTCTTTATAAAGAATTTGGTTAATATCAATAAACTTTTATCGCAAGAATGAACATGCGAACAAAAGTTTATATTGTTTCAAATTTGGCATTCAGACTTAGAGATAAGTTGTAATGTATTCTTTTTTATGAGACAGCCAAAGTCTTTTATTTAGCGGAGGAAGATATTGCATCTGAAGACTAAATCTAGAGAAGACTTATGCGATACGTCAGCAAGGACTTTACAAAGTTCAGAGTCACTGTTTTAATCT
The DNA here is from genome assembly GCA_019149425.1 of Psidium friedrichsthalianum. Lineage (NCBI taxonomy): Eukaryota > Viridiplantae > Streptophyta > Magnoliopsida > Myrtales > Myrtaceae > Psidium > Psidium friedrichsthalianum. The sequence continues at coordinate 4,262 of JAGVVM010001006.1, read as the reverse complement.
GTTCATATTCATAGAGCCTTTTTGTACATCTGAAGGCTGCTTCTGGATTATGTTTAAATTCTGTAGTATCTTTTGGCTAGATTCCAAAGACCCATGTTTGGCAACGTTTTCGATTTGGTTGCGTTTTTTTTTATGGAAGTCTGTAAGATTTGTTTGACTGGATTATTTCCAATCAAATCAAGAGAATATCCTTGATTGGATATTACATTCTATGAACAAGATATCTTGAAGATTTGAATAAAATTTATTCGTGGAAACTAAGGATTTGGTTGTATGGGACGACTGAATCTGAAGGGTTCAAACTCTACTCCAACGGTTACTAAATCTTCTCAAATACAGTCTCATTCAATCAAGATTGATGGCGTCCAATTAGTATTGAAGAGTGATTCTTCCAATGGTTAATGTGGGGGGAAAAGGAGTATAAAAGAAGATTCATGATGTCGAGCGAGAGATCAGAACTTATAATTCCAAAGATATGAGTTGTTCGGATTCACATTATCTTGTTCTCGAGTGCTCAAAATCGAATCTTGGAGAGGGTCTTTGTAAGAGTGATAAAGTGTGACATCTCTCGTAACTTTTCATGGATTTATATAGTGGAATCTAATCAATCGGCTGTCATCATGGGAGAGTGGACGTAAGCTTGCTAAAGTCGAACTATTATAAACTTTGCGTGAAAGTTTCTCTCTTACTCTATTCTATCTTTACAATGTTGTGCAAGTCTTTCCTTGAAACTTATTATGCGTGTGTTTTCAAATCTATTCTAATTTCACGTTAAATTTTAAATTATTCAGAATCACCTATTCACCCCCACTCTAGGTGATTTACTAAGCAAAAATTAGTATATAACAATTAGTGCCAATCCAGGAGATATGCACTTTTTAGTTTGTGAAAATTACGCTGGAGGTCACTCAAATCTACTTATTTTCCAAATAGCCCGACTGTAATTTTGCTTCCCTTAAGTTTTCCCTGTCATAGGGCCCACCAACTCATTAAGAAATTGGCAACTCCTAAAGCTTTTTTCACTGGAAATCTGACATGACAGCTTCAGTGCGAAATTACTTTTCGAAATGTTAGAAAAAGCAAAAATAACCCAAATAATCTCTGAACTTTAGTAGTCCAATATATTATGTAATTTCGAAAGCATTAAACATTTTCATAAAATTCATGAACTAAATTAAACGTGTACATAAAGTTCACGGATCACAGTGAACACATTAAAAGTTTAGGGATCACATGACACATTGAAGTAAAGTTCAGAGATTACATAATACATTAGGTCAAAGTTCATAGATCATTTATGTTATTATCCCTAATAAAATTGAGTGACCTATTATAAAAGTTTCTAAAGTTGAGTGAAGGTTGCCTGAAACTTAATCAGCGACAAAATTTCGTAAGGGTATATACGTTAACAAGGGCTTTCTTGCGTCCGCTCATGACTAAACGAGCCCACGCAAGTCATTAGCGCTTTGGGGGATTGGTTGAGTAATCACGTTAGGTCTGAATGTGGCGGATCCTCTTATCGAGTCATAGGTTTGAATCGGGTAGGTTTTCATCACTTAATCAGAGTGAAGACCATCCGAAACTCCTGATGGGGGCAGATCTGTTACCTAATGCACGTCAACATAACACTGTTAAAAACCTAAAATAGTCTGCTGGCACGAGTCTATACACTTTGAGATGCACTTCAGGACATGGCAATAGTCACTTGTGTCTGTCAAACGAGAATACCTAAAAACTCGCAAAATACAGCTCCCGGTAACCAGGGCAGAACCCATCAGACCCAACTCTAGGTTCATATTCGTGGTGAGCTGATGCTAGTCTCTAACGACCCATCACTCTTGCACAGTTGTACTTGCTTCTTGCTTCCCATTAACAACAGAATCGAAGCTGAAGTTCAGCAACCAATTTCAGTCTTAGAAGAGCGCCAATAGAGTTTAACAATGCAGATACATGTACATGCTTATGCGAGTTAGAAGAAAAGTCCGTTGTGCTCTGGCTTCCATTAAACGTGGAGAGGATCAAACCAAAAACACAGGAAGGACACAACAAAATGGTCAATCTGTAATTATCTTGGCGATCAGACTACTTGCAGATGCATTTAAGATCAGCGAGTGCAAGAGCCATCTTTATTTGGTCCGAAATAAAAGGTCGCCAGTTCAGTGCCCTGATCATGATTTTCCTACCCCCAGGGGAAATGTCGGAGAAGATTCTCTAAGAAGGACCAATGCGTAGCAGCATGATGCTTGGATTGCTCTCCTATTCCTCTTTGACAAGGGAAAGGTCCTCTCTAAAGTGCATCTTGCATTACATTATAATTGACCCGCATTTTGTACTACTGTTGCCATGTTTCCCCTTATCTCAAACTAGCCAACGGACACATTATGTCCCCCTCAAATAATCAAATTAGGTTGCTCTTCACTTCATCTTCTTCAGCGGAATTTCTTGACGTAATGGAACTCATGATGGCTAGATGTTTGTCATATCGGATTGGTAACCAAGGAAGTTTGGTCTGCATGAATCAGCACTGCACAACTCCTGCAACTTTTCGCTTGCGCTAAAATTAACATTCTTCAATCTAAACCTGGTTCACTCTTCGATAGGTCTAAGAACCACATGTATGTTGATTTACTCAGCGTCGGAAAATATCCGCCAACCATTAAACAGAAACATCCATCAAGCCACCCTTGTTAAGATGGATGGTGTTAAGGAGTCATTCTTTGCTCCACTATCAAGTTCGAAATAACATTTGATCGAATTAGACTTTACCATTAAGGAAGTAAAACTGCAGAAGATTCTTCCAGTTTGGGTATGATGATCAGGTTCTTCCTTGTAGTATATTGGCAACCAAACACAGAGATATTCACTTCACTATATTAACTGAGAGAATGCCCCAAGTAGATATCAAAGAGAGATCCAGTTGTGAACAGTATGCAACAGTATTCAAAACCTTAGCCAAATACAGAATCAACACTCACAATTATATGGCCTTCGTTCCTCAAATCTTTCTGTTCTCTGTTCGAATAGCCGATCTGATCCAAGCTTCCTGTACTATCACAATCGATGGAATTGAATAAGTACCCACAAGTTCTTATATGTTTTATCCCTTCGAAGTAAAACGAAAAAAACTATTGATCCTATTGAACAGAGCAGTGACACTGTAGGGGAAACATCCAAAATTTTGTGGGAGAACATCCAAATTTTGTTAGACATCGTAAAATATTAAAAACTGCATTGTTTCAATATGCACGCCACCCGTGTTAGGAAAAACGTCATAAATCATGGAGAATTAGGATAGGTACATTTACAATGTTTTATACCGGATTGCGATACATCCTATCTTATCTTTCCCAACATATTCTACCTTTTCAAACAAAAATGTCTCCACTCTCTATCAAAATCGTCGAACTTTTGCCTGCTAAAGCTGTCAAAAAGAGGACAAGCGACATGATCATGCAATTCTTGTAAATAGTTGACTATGGCACAACTTCAGAATCCATAGTGCTTCAACTAAAGTTGACCAAACTCATCCCCATTTTACCTAAAAAGGGAAAAAGTCCCCGCTGAACTCAAACCCGGACCTATCCTCGCCACAAGATTTGCTTAATGACATGCACAGTGAGTCAAAACGTTAAACGATTACTATTGGATTTTGCAAGAAAAAACTGGTATCGCTAGTAACTTCACCACTCATCCCTTTTTGACAATCTTGGCTTCGGGCCCAATTTCGTTGAATTTAATCAAAAATCAATGAAGACATGTATAATCGCTTTACAATGTGTTTTTGAGTTCCTGTAACATCGTCATAATTAGGGAGTTGATCACTCAGAAATACCTACCTATCTAAAGTAAATCAGTAAATTACAATAAAGCTTCCAGCGGACAGCGGCCCTTCATAAAGCTTCACTATCCTTTTGTCTACTTTTACTGGACACTTCGAGAAAGTAAGTCCTGTGCAGCCACCGCTATCGTGCGACATGCTGACTTGCCACCGTTATCATGCGACATGCTGACTCGATGTCATCGATCGACTGAGCCCGTTTTCTATCTCAATATGAGCGTGAAAGTCTTGTAATTTCGATGAGATCTCCCAGTCGGTCAGCATCAAGACAAGAACTTCTCCCCTGCGAAGCCGAACTGGATCTTTCTTTTTCGATCGTAATAAATAGAGATACGAGTTTAAAGTGACAGAAAAGCTTAGGACGCGCATGACAACACTTTTGGAGTGAATTTCTACTCAAAATGTTTTTGGAGTAGATATCCCC